>MU279838.1:0-104698 GCA_022385655.1 Xylaria intraflava | reverse complement strand
CCCCCCCAATGGTACATCTAAACCTATTAACTTGGGGGGGGGGGGGGGGGGGGACACAAATCAGTGACGAACAGAGCCTTTATTGTCTTGCGCTCTCAGCCGCGGGACATAAGATACAACTGTCCTTCTTCGTCGTCGAATTTAACCCCCTTGCTTCTCATACTTCCTAAGGCTTTGGCTCACCCTACATCTCAGGTAAAGTTGGGGCAAATGGCATCGTAATCTCTCACAACAAGGTGAAAGAGACCATTTGGACCACCAGGGCTGAACAGAGCCTTCAGCCCGCTAATCCTCGCTTGTTTTCCCTAAAGTCGTGAAGCTCAACAATGCTTCTTCCCCACGCTAGCTTCCACCTTCCATCGACTACTCCAAGTGACCACATCTTCCTGACCAGTGTCTTTGGCAGTGATAGAGCGGCAGGAAGCGGTAGGGCAATATCCTACGAGCCAAGTCTAAATAGGCAACATAAGATACCAATGACCTGCAGATTTGTTCAAGATCCAGCGGTTTATGCATCGGTGGATCTCCAACCAAAGTGCCCTAGCGACCAAGGGATGCCATAGACTACATCGAGCGCGGTCGTGAACAGCTAGCCATCCGTTTATGCGTAGATTAGCCCGGTGCTATGTATTGTCGCTCATCTGCTGTAGCACGATGCCAAGGTCAGCAAGAATATGCCGTTAAGGTAATTCTGGATCGAGTGAAAAAAAAAGATGGGCGCTCAAAGCGCGGCGCCGGTATCTTTTGCTGGCAAGCACAGCTGCTGCATTCATTTCGCTTCATCGGGTCCTTCGGGGGTTCGACCTTGGGGACCGGTCGGAGCCACATGAGTACCGGGACTGTGGTGCTGATTATGACCTTGAAAGTTCTTATTATAATTATTGGTTCCATTACGGTGGGGTGGCCCTGTATATTGGTGCATTTGCTGAGGACTGTTGCCATACTGCTGTGCGCCCGGACCGTTGTAGGAAGGACGCATGTTATTTACTTATTTCTGAGTTAGCTTCTGATGCGTAATTAGCATGGCATGGATATTCTCGAATACGTACTTTGACCCTGTGGTGGAGCATATGGTTGTTGGTATTGCATGCTTGGGCTTTGCGCATACATCACCTGGCCCTGTGATGAACCGCCGGGCACCATCATCGGCGCCGAGGGGCGACCAGGGCTAGGATACCCATTTGCCGCGCCGGGCATAGGCTGAGGTGTGGCTCCCGGGGGGATAAAAGGTTGCCCGCCAGCGTACATATGCATCTGAGGAGGTCCGGCCACTATTCCCGGTCCGATGAAATGAGGTTGTAGCATCATAGGTGCACCCATAGCTCCGGACTGTTGAGGCATGAATTGGGCGTTGTTCGACAAGCTTCTGTTAAAATTATTCATTTGAGGTGCACCTGGTCCCATGAAGGACGGCACCATATGTTGGCTATAAGGTATTTGGGGTGTAGAATGCATGGTCGGATACGCCATCGGAACTTGATGACCCATTCTGGGAGATGAGAAAGATTGGTTTGAGTTCGAGTGCATCATTCTATGCTCGTCGGCATTGTTGAACGGAGGGTGAGGGATTGGGTTATGTTGACCTCCATGCATCTGAAGCGAAGGGGCATGAGGCGAATGCCGTTGTCCTACGTTATGAACAACGTGTTGCATATGCAAAGGCAGTTGGTGCTGGTGCGTGATATGTTGGGGCAGGAGATGAGGTGGGTTTGGTGTCGGCTGCGAGGTGAAAGGTTGACGCTCAAAGAATTCATCGCTAGTCAGATGCATCGTCGAGTCGGGCTTTTCGTCATCAGCGACCGAACGCCAAGTAGGGGCTGTGTCATAAGAGGGTCTTAGGTCTCCATTTTCGCTCCAGTTCTTGGTCTCGGGAGGTTGGATCGTTTTCGCGAACGCCAAAATATTGCAGTTCGTAGAGTTCGGTGCGGTGCCCTTTCTCGAGATCACAATAGGTACATTAATGTGAGCAGTGACGCCAGCAGGAGGACCATTGGCATGATTAATAGCCGACCTAGGACTCGAACCTCCGCTGGGATGACCATTCGGACTGAAGCTCGGCGCAAAAGCACTTGGCCGAAACTCATGACTGTTGGGATTCAATTTGGCGCCCAGATGGTTGGGCACACCCATGCGGTGCGTGAAAGCAGGGCTGACGCCACTAGCTGGTCCCGTCGGAGGCAGTCGCATCTCTTGAGCTTGAGATTTTTGTGATTCTCGGATACGATGGGTAAGGCCACCTTGTCTACCTGTTGGGGCCATATGCTGTGATCCTGAGCGATTATTCGGATACGATGAGTAACTAGGAGGCATACGCCCTCCTTGGTTGCGTATCGGGGCTGAAGGGCCGGTTACGGAGGGCGTATTTGTGATGCGTGATGCTCTAGTCTCAACCGGTGCCGCAGTGACGGTGTTTGGTTGAGGCTCAGTTGAAGTCCCTACGGGCTCCTTTTTCTCCTTTTCTTTAGCAGCAGCCTCGTCAGCTTTGCGCTTAGCAACTTCCAAAGCATCTCGTTGGGACTTCTCCTGAATCTCGCGCTGTTTTGCAGGATCCTTCGCAATGATGCTGATTAAATCAAGAGGAACAGGAGTTGGGAGCTTGAAGCTGGCGGCAAATCGCTTCAGCTCAATCAACTTGATCTCCTTATCTGCTTTCGCTTTAGTATGGCGCACCTTATCCACCGTCTGGCGTTGCCTTTCGGCAAAACTTTTGAATTCCTTCAGCACATCATGTTCGACTGTGGCGGTCGCATTTGGCACGAAGCTTTGTACGTCCTTTGCCCGAGGTGACATAGTGCGACTAGTCGCGGCCGCAGGCTTTAACGGAGTCGATGTCTGGTTCGTTGGTTTAACTTCTGCAGACTTGTGCAAACCTTCTACCTTGCCGTCTAACCTCAGCTCTGGTGTCTGCGTAGGATGAGGCGTCGGTGCAGTCTCCCCAGAAGAAGCTGCATGAACCTTGCCCTCTTGTTTGGGTGTTGGTTGGGGCTTTTGGGCTCGTAGTTGTGAAGATATAATTGCAGGGTCGACGGGGGCACCCTTAACAGTCGAAGCGCCTGCAGGCGCTCGCCTGGCAGGCGGTGTGTATTTAGTCTCGCGATTACTAGAAATAGGAAATTCCTGTCGTCTAACGCCACTGTATCTATAGTTGAATTAGCAAGCGTCCAATGAGTTTGCTAGGGTCAAAGCTCACTTCTCCTCCTCATCGCCCGCGTCATCACCACCAGCGTAGTTCATCTGCCGCTCCTCGGCATGGTGAGCAGTGGTCGTAGCACTGTTCTCAATTTCTTTGGCTGCCCTGTCCGCTTTGGCCAGTCTCTCCTTGTACTGGGGATGGCTTTTGTCGATGACAGTAGTGTAAATATTCTCATCATAGGTCGTCTTGATGCCAAACTGGCGTTCGTTAGCGGCAAACTGGTCCCATGGTCGGCCACTGGTTGATTTCTCCAACGACATGTCGACGTCTTCAGAGCCGCTGGGTGCCACCCAGCGCTGCAGAACCCGCTCACGATTGGCATGGGAGGACGAGATGGCAGTGTCCGTGCGGAAGTTGGAGGATGTGCCTGGAGATGCCATGTCAGTTCGGTACCATTGCGCCATTCGAGTCTAACTAACCATTAGCCTTGTTGATGTTTTTGCCGCCGGAGCCGCCCGTTGACCGGTTATCCGGAGCGTCCCTCTTCTGGAAAGACATCCTGGGCAATTCCTTGTTGATGTGTCCGTTGGAGTTATTGTGGGAGTTTTTCTTATGCTGCATCATTCTCAGGTGGCAGACAGAAACACTCGAGATGGTCAGGGGCCCTTCGAGGTCGATATCGGCCTGTAGGGCGTCTCCGACCTTTTCACCCTAGGCAAGACGGAAGGTGAGCAGTGGTTCGTTCCCAAGAAGAAATAACTTTGGATCGTCTCTAGATTCCAATTGACGTGGCTAGATATAATGTATTGATGGGGATGTGCGACGGGATGATGACTGAGAGACTATTATGCTTGTTGGTGAAACGTCAGAAATGACTAAATGCAAAGACGGCATCAAAAGTAGCCCGAGTGGAATAACAATAACGCCATCCAACTTACTTCGTGAGTGAACTAGGATACGCTAGCTTGTCGAATGGGGACAAGCTGTGTCGGTAAGTTTGGATCAAGTAGAGACGTCGCAGAGATGAGATGGAATTGCTCGCTGATGGGCGGGCGACTGTTCTGGGGTTCGATGCTATTGTTCTTCTTGTTGGCGTTGGAGTTGAGGTGGTTGGAATTACTCGGCGACCGTCTGGATTGAGGGAAAGAAGGGGCGTCAGTCCGCGCACAGGATGAAGAAACGGTGAGTGCAAAAGACAGGAACGAGTGATGGAAAGAGTGGTAGGAAAAAAAAGGCCAAAAAAATCAGGAGTAGCTTTGCCAGCACGAGGAAGGTAAGTGGTGAAGAGGTACAAAGGGTATGATATACGGATGGTCTGGGGAAGAGTTGCTTTGTTGTTGACAAGACCAACTCCAACAGAAGTTGGAAGTTGCCAGAAAAAAAAGAGTGGTCGAATGTCGCTTTCTGCTCTTGGTTGTACCAGCTGCTGCGCTACTGCTCACACGGACACATTCTGACACTTTTTGTCGAGGGAAAAAAAGAATAGGGCGGTGCGGGCCAGCTGTCTGTTGGCCACGGGAGCGATACCCATGCTAAGCAGGTATGTGTAGTAGGTCGGTACCTAAAATACCACATACGTCCTGGGCAGGTCGTCGATGGTAAAAGTACGGGGGGTAGGGGAGGGGAAGAAAGAAAGGAAACCATGTCTCACCTCGGAGGGCTGGCTGTGCTGGACTCCGATGCTGGTTGCTGGCTGATTGCTGGAGCTACCGCTACCACCGCTACTGCTACTACTGCTGGTCCCGTCAATTCTCGCTCACTGGCATGCCCCCGCGTGATGGTATACCGAGAGAGGGGGCCTCGCGAGAGTCGGCTATTAATTGTCGGGATAGACGAAAGTCGCGGTGATGGCTGACAGGTAGTCTCGTTGGCAGAAGGAAAAAAGGAAAGAAAGCAGTTGAGGATGTAGAAAAAAAAAAGAGGTCGTGGTCTTGGGGGTTGACGAAGCTCTAGGGATGTGGAGTACATTTTGTAGTACGTCCACAGAGAAGGTAGGTACGAGTGGCCTGTTGCGCTTGCCTTCTGGCCAAGGTGCTAGGATACTTCTGCGCTATCCCGGGTAAGTTGATAAATGTAGGGCAGGTACCTCCCCGGCTAGGTAATATACGCAGCGTAGGCACATTCTGGATGTACTAACTGGGTTAGAGCTGTTAGGAAACAAGTTCAGGTCTTGGTCCGTGCCGCCCATCACAAGGCAGTTTCCATTTGTTGTACAGTGCCTATACTGTACTTCTACAAGACAGGAGGTACGCGGCTAATCCGTACCTGGATGGGTTCAAGCCGCTCGTGCGGGAGTCAATTAGCGGTCTGACTAACGCCGCTACAGGTCTTGTTCGTACCTGTACGGCCGCAAGCCGCACGGCCTACCGGCCCTTACGGTACAGCCACAGGAGGTATCTTCTACTCATTAATATATACAGTGTGGTAATCTAGCAGCTACTACCTAAATATTCCACTTTAGTTGGTCCTTAGGTAGGTATTGGCCATTGCCGGTTCCGAACCCCATTGCCATGGCCCATGATGATGCCGGAATACCTCTGCTTGCTGAAAACATGGCCGAGTGTCATTGTAAGTCTAAATGCGAACGTAACAAGCAAAAGCAATGCGAGAGCCCTGAGTGTAATATACCGTAGGTCAGCGTTGCAAGTTAAAATAGGTCCTACTACAAGATATTCACGGCAGGACCATTATGTAACATGTTACCTATTCTGATAGGCCACCAACCCGACTCGGCCGATCGTGGAATTTAACGAATGCCCGCGACGCCTTCTAGTAGTTATGCAGTCAGATAGGCGGAATGGCCGACCTGCGTTGGCGACCCGGTAGGAGTGGTAACAAGTTATGTCACTGCCCACTAAGTAGAGAACAAAACGTCTGTGAAAATAATACCATTTGAGGTTTGGAAACAATTTCTCTAAACTCAATCTGCCTACTAGATGGCCGGTATAAGGTCCGTACGGACTTTTTCTTTCGGCGGACCAAAGCTTACCTATAGTTACCACCAACCAACCTCTTTTACTCAATTGCAGCCCAGCCTACCTAAGTACTGTACCTAGCTTATTGCGCGGCCGTCTAGGAGCGTTACTCACCTACGATCTATCTCCTGTTAACTGCTAACTTGTTGGAATACCTACCAGGTAGGTCAGGTGGCCGAGCAGTGCGGTAGGCCAAAAATTAAGGGATTCAAGGCATTCTGACCCAACAGCATTCTCCCGGACTGCAATATACAATCTAAAAACACCATACGGAAAACGGGTAACGACAGACTGTACATACCTACTTAGTACGATGCAGTTGTGCACTCGTAGGTATTTCCAGATATTCCTTTCTAACATTGGGCTTACCGCAATCATGTATGGGTTTGTACCTTAGCTACTACATTATGTAGCGGACCTAGATGTGGTAGGTTAAGCGTACCTATATGGATTGTCGACGGCCCTAAGAAACGCTCCCATTGCTGGCGTCATCACGTCATCGTTTCACAGATCGAAAGTCGGCTCGAAGGTCCATTATCTATTGTATTGTCAGGCACCCAGAACAGCCCTACCCAGGTGTAAGGCAGGCGGGTTGGGCTAGGACACACATCGCAACCATAGACCTACCTACCTGCTTCTCAGTAACAAAACTGGACAGGAGCAGAACTTGCGCAGCCTTACGGCTGTTAAAATCCTTCATACAATTCACCTTCGGCTTCCCAGAGCTACAACTTCCACGTAAATAACCACGAAGCCTCGGCAAGCCCAGCGGAATAACTCCTCGACTTGCGGCCACGAGGCAGTGCTTCCTCGCATCAGACGAGGCTCTCGTGCATTTGCATAGCCGCTGGTTGCATACTTACCATGCATCTTTGGGGAGGATGTCGGCCAATGACTGCGGGAAGGCTTACCGGGTTGTAGGGCATGAAGATATTCCCTCTTCACCGAAACCACTGGGGTGATATTATTATTGCATTGATATGCAGCGCCTACGAGCTGGGCCCATCTCTCGAAGAGTCCGGACTCGTACCTACATGATATGATAGGGAGGTGGGTAAGTTTAGGTGAGGTATCAGGTAGGTTGACAGCCTTATAGTAGCCCCCTAGATAGTGGTCGCCTCATACAGTGTCCACACAGTATGTTCCCCCGATTTCGGGGTTTTCTACGGAATATATTCAATATTGGTTGACTTGCCGCATTGCTCGGCCACTCGACCTTCGACTAAACTATATCCATCTAGATGAGCACCTAATTATGGGCGTTAGCGCCCGTGAATGCCGGACCAGTGTGTTAGGCCGACCAGTAATAAGCTAAACATGCTACGTATACACAGGTATTTGGTCTTGGCTATAGGGGAGTGGTGCCGCCCGCCGGGTGGCCGAGCAGCAACGCATTAACTCCCGTAAATGTTAGTCTCTAACTAAGCTCTGTCCCGCCAACTAATTGTCGCTTAAATACAGTTAAGCTTAGGACCTCTCTTTTTTCGGATTATCAACGTGTTTAGCCTGCTCGTTGGCCTACCTAGTTTCCCTGGGGGTGCCGATTGTCTATACGGCTGCCGATGTATTTGAATATGTCGGTAGGTAGGTTGGGTGGCCGGATACTAGATAGAGCAACGGCGTTATTATCCAACTACCAACGCCATAAACCCCGTTGTATTCTTCTATCTTGTTTTCCATAGGAGCCAAAGCGGAAAAATTACGAATGAAAAAAGTCAATGTTAGTTACGTTGGCCTCGGTTGATGGCCAACGAATACTTTCCTACCATGTTATCACAACTGTCGTGGCGCGGTTGTGGCAAAAGCTCACAACTTGTGACTTTGTACACTTATAATTTTGTTTCTCCAACATATCCTACTTTGGTCTCTGTCTTTCTAACCACGAGAGTACCCTAATTCCGTGACGTTGCTTATCACACGCACCCGGACGATCACCCATGTGGATGCGGGTCCGGTTCCGATCTGCTTGCAGCAAGGGGCAATGACTGATAATAGGTAAACCTAGGCATGGCAATAACACCGTAGATACCAGATATTCATACAAGTTTACCCAGCCACACTGAAGTCTATGCAGCAGGGCACAAGAACATAGCAAGATAACTCTCGAATCGAATCACTATACCACATGTAGCTTCGCTACGTGTTAGTGAATGGCAGTGCTGCCTTGATAGGGGGGTATCTAACTACGTATGTAACAGGAGCCGCTTACTCGGTATGTGTGTAAATATCTTGAGTTCCGACTTTTTATATTTGTATAAATACGTTTCCCGGTTGGTACAAATCACTCCTCAGTAGACCGAAGTTGCGTATTGGCTTAACGGCGATAAGTTGCCGCTGGCGCCATGTGTACACAACGAACAATGAAGCAAGTACCGGGTATGCCTACCTACGTTCGTAGAAACTCAGAGGCGGATCAAACGTGGTGATAAGTCCCACCGTCTACCATAGGCACCTAGTCTAATGTCATCATGTAAGACATCGCGACCCGTGTTCCGTACTTAATCTAGCGTCCACTCCCTATTCTCTGCAGGGATCCCTTTCAACAACCTGCTGCTGACTGTGCTGACTTTCAAGGCAACCTTCTAGAGTCCCCACAGAACATTCTCCCTTTCTTACCCCATTACGACCCAACCAAGGCGACTGTGTTTTCTTATGGCATTGCGAATTCGTGGTGCCATATACAAGACCTATCTCGTGACGGTCTAGCATCCGTTTCGTGATGTAGGGTGTGCTTTGGGACGGGACGGGGCAAACAGGCGTACCGGGCGAAATCACATCCTCGGCAGGCCAGCTCCTACGTCATTCATGCCACAGGCGAATTCTCCTTTCTATCCGCCAGCGGCGGACAACACACGTTTCAATATCGATTGGACTTGTAAAAATGCAAATTTGGTGGGCTGTCGCGCATCGTCCATTGCATCTAAATTGCTGCCCACGATAACAAACGGCGGCATCATGTGCGCCACACCGCCGACGTCAGTGGTACCGAAGCAGTGGTTCCAATAATTGTTGCTGTCCGTGTAACTCCTTGCAGCGACGTATAGTCAAAGCCATCTCGAAGACAGTGAGCCCTCTATGTCCATTCAATAGCCTCCAGTCCTAGTTGGCATCAGTCGCATGTCTCGACGATGACTACCTATTGAGTCGCCGTGGCCCGCTCAAGCCTGCAAGCCCAGGTAGCATTACCCACCGTAGGTATCTCAGGTATCTCACCTTGATGGCGATGTGGGCCAACTGCTACACATGGAGCTAACTACCATTGGTTTGCATGATGATCGCACCCCCGCGGTTTGCCGTCCTGTACATATGTACGACGGGTCATATCGAACGTTGGAACGGTTGCGCCGTGGGACGAGCCTGAAGCCCATCTTCGTTGTGTTGCGAATGATCAATAAACGACCCCTGCCGGGCACCGCGTAGCCCGTAGCGCATTTCATAATGTACCCCAATATAAATGATGCTCAGCATTGATCACGACAATATATTGGATGCTGCCGCCATTCATTTTGCTCTTTTATTAGGTATATGACTTCTGGGTCCCTTGAAGAGAGGAGGGTGAGAGGAAGTGGGTGGAGCATCTGATGGTTTACGAAAGGCCATGGTTTCTTCTGTGCGAGCCATGGCGACCATTCCGATCAGGATTCCGCCGTGTACATCTAACAAGTCTGTCAGGGTATCTGTTTCTGGCCGTAGTTCGTATGCTTGCTTACCTGCCTCGTATCCCCCGATGACTTTGATCACGGCCGATTCGGCGCTCTAAAAGAGACATTACATATAGAGCACCCCACGGTTCTGAGATCTGTCTCATTATTACCGCATTATCTGCTTAGCTCGCCGCATGTCCGATCTCCCCAGACTGTGTTGTTCAGGTTCGCGTTTCAGACCACCAGAAGCGGCCCGAAGCTTCGCATCCGCTCCCGAGTGTCTAGTCGCAGGACACCTGAACACGTACCTAAACATAAGACTGACTACCAGTAAGTCAACCCCGCCTTGAACCGTGAACTTGAATTGGAGCGCTCGTTTGGCGTTGATTGAATGCTGGATGGCCGTATTCCGTACTTAGGAGGTACTTATGGATAGACCGTGTTTAGCATGTTTCGGGGGGAGACTGACGTAATACGTAAGTGGTATTTATCTTGTACCTTAAAATAGCAGATAACCAAGCCACAGCGTATGGCACTGCTATGAAACGTCGTTTACATATTAGGAGCATCGAGACCTGCCCTACACCCACTTTTTGGGCGGGGTGCGAATTTCTACTATTACTGAGTATAAGGTACTGTACCTAGGTAGGTACGGTCTGTATTCTCCGATCCAACAGCCAGAGTTTGTCCGACTGGCTGCATTAGTAATGCACATAAGACGAATGTGCTTTTGAGCCGGACCACTGACAGGTAACTACAAACAGTGCTTGTGCCGTAGTGCTGTCTTCTCGAATCCTCACTGGCAACAGAGACGGCGGCCACTGCGATGGGCCAGACATAGGTGAACTTAGGCAGGTACCAACCCTAATCGTAACGATCGTAATGTTCGAAGTTCAGGGACGACCCTGTGCCGCCGCAAAGGTACCTGCCAGTTCTGCCAGTTCTTGCCAGTTCTTGTCGCCGATTCAGGCTTGCCCGTTCTGGGACTAGCGCCGTCGCCCACAACGCACTCCGGTCTCCTGCTTTTTGACGTCGCGCTGAAGTTCAGCGGGCATCCTCATCATCTGAGCATCAGGGCCGTCATCCTCGTCATGCGAGACTTGTGCTTGGTCCTAGCGATCTCATCCAGCTGAACCCCTTCCATCGGCCATCATCCCCTCCCTCGGGCCTATAACGTTGTTTCCATCGCCGTAAACACTTTGCTGTCGCCCATAGCATCTTGGCTCTCTCCAATAGCGCACTTTTAGTTGCTTCCCTCATTTCGTCGAATACGAGCCCGCCGCCGTCGTCGTCGAAACACTCCATTTAGGATAATATACATAGGCCTAAAGACTAGTCGCAGTCACATAGGTAGGGCGGGGAAGAGGGGCCAGTCAATAGCACGAGAGAATAGATAGAAGAGGACGCGGGAGAGCTGGAAACCGACGCCCAACGTCCAATGCAGGCGCCGAACCCCTCGTCGCAACGCTCGATGCAGCGGCGGTCTCCCGGCCCTGAGGGGGCTGGCCCCTCGAGCGTCCCCTCGCGGTCCATGTCGCCGGCCAACATACCACCCCGCTCCTCAACGGCCTCGAGTAGATCCGGTGGAGGAAGTGGTGGCAGTGGAGGTGGCGGCGGTTCAAGGCGGAATGTGAGTCTATACCAGAGTCTATACCAGAGCCACACCGAAGCTGCACGCGTTGTTGCCTTTGATCCCTGCTGTACATTGTGAAATATTGTGTTGCCTAAGAAACTGCCCCCCCAGACATGGCCGCTTAAATCGAGTTTTATGACTCTCCGGCTACTTCCTCTCTTGTCCCCCACCACAGCAAACATTCTGCTGACCAGCCCGTCACCTCAGCAATCAAATGGCCCGAGCATGCCCCTCTCGCAAATAGAAAAAAGTGTCACCCATCTACTCGTTGCCACAAAACAGCTTCTGGAGACTCTGACACAGTGGTCGCGAGGAGCTGCCACTGACACGCAGGTGTCGGACGTCTACGTACGCTTGGGATACGAATTTAACATGGCCTGCCGGGCCTTCACCGCTATCCACGTAGACACATCCGACCTTGGAAACGTTCCCGAATCTCTGCGGCACATACTGGAGGCCACTTTAAGCCAAGAGGCGAGCACCGAAAGTCTTGAGAAGTACCTGCCCCGCATACGCGATATCATCATCAATTTACTACACGGCCTCAAGAGGAAGCAACAAAAACTCCGACAAAAACAACCTAAGGAAAAGGAGGGCGCCGCCGCCGAGGACAGCAACACGGCGTCCCGCACCATGAGTACTAGCACCGTTGGGAGCACCGGCAGTGGCCTTACGAACTTATTAAATGAAGGTCTTGAGAGTGGATACGGTGCTGCGGCACAAAGAGAGAATAGCGGCAGGGGACCTACGAACGGCGCACCTCCGTATAACGTCGACACGTCTCCGAACCGAAGAATTCAGCGGGAGCAATCTCAGACCTCGCTCACCTCTGACATGTCTTCTCTCTCGAGCAATACTATGCAAAATATCCCTGTGTTGCCTCCATATCCTGGCGATGAAACGATTCCAGCCGGTCCCTCCAAGGGTAGTATAGATATTGATGCCTTCCCTCCGCCGCCACCGCCACCACCACCCAAGTCACAGCAGAGCGCCCTCGCTGCTCTTCAAAGAGGAAAAGATCTCGAGAGAAGGGCATCTCGGAGATATTCAGCATATCAGATTTCCAGACATTTAGGGGCGCCAACCAACGGCGTGCCCATGCTCCCGTCGCAGAACACAGCAATCCCCAATCGAGGACGCGCCGAGGTGCGCGAGTCCATGCGAGCCGTCCAAGTTCGAGAATCCATGCAACATAGCCGGAACCCATCCAGTCAATCTAAGAATATCTTCGAAGGATCCCCAGTCCGTATCCCTAGTCATATTTCTGAAGAAAGCTCGATAAGCGATTTGCCACGTCGGGAGGCACCAGGAAATCAATCGCCTGATGCGAAGTATCGACCAAGTGCAACAATATCTGGGCCACTGCAAGATGCGTTTCCAATCAGTAGCTCCAACTCACCAGAGGAGTCCAGGCCCAGAATCAGCTTTCCCAAAGAACCGAAAGCGCGGCCCGAAACGCCAAGCAGTAGGGGCCAGACGGAGTTCGCCCAGGAGCAGTCTCCACCGTTAGACAAGGAGTTGACCCTTTTCCTACAATACAAATCGAAGGTGAAGAAATTTGTTCTTCCCGAAGGCTATACCGGCTTGACCATAGGCCGTCTTCAACTTGCCTTCATCGAGAAGTTTTCGTGGAATACCGCCCTAAACGGTGCCGACTTACCTGAGATATATATTCAGGATCCGGTTTCTGGTGTGCGTCATGAGCTCGAAGACCTTTCCGATATTAAAGACCGTACGGTACTAGCCCTTAATATTGAACCTCTCGACGAGGTGAAAAAGCACATCGACGACGGTCTAGGTACGCTCAAGAAAACAATGGACGAAGTCCGACAGAACATTACCGATCAGGCATCAGCGCTCCAGCGAGTGTCAGACCGGCAATTAGAAACAGCCAAGGAAATGGCACGTATGGCAGCAGCGTCGCCTGTTGTTGTTGAAGGCGCCAGAAACAGTGGTCTAGAAACAGGCCCCAAGCTTAATCCTAACCAACTTAGAGAGTTGCAGAGTTTACGCCGCGATCTGGCCATAGTGCGTCAAACATACTCTAATTTTCAAACTGAAATTCAAAGTTCCATGTCTTCGCTTCGGAGCAAGGCGGCCAACGTCAAAGTCGCAGCAATCAAGACAACTGTACCCTCTGTTGAGGGTGACTCTGGGTATGCTTACGTCGTGAAGGGCCGAAAACAGCTCAACTTAGATTCCGATCGGCTCGTCAACAAAGTCGATGATCTTCAAGACCTTGTCGAGGACTTGCGGAAAGACGTCGTTAATCGCGGCGTTCGACCCTTACCCCGGCAGCTCGATGGCGTATCTAAAGATATTCAACTCTTGACTAAAGAGCTCAAGAAGATGGAGGATTTTATGAAACGCGAGAAACCTGTTTGGACCAAGATTTGGGAGAAAGAGCTAGAAGAAGTCTGCCAAGGCCGTGACGAACTCAAATTGATGGAAGACCTTATGATTGACTTGAAGGATGATCTCGAAAAAGCGACGGAGACATTCACTCTAGTGGAACAGGCAACCAAGGAGCAGATGAAGGAAAATACTCCAACAGCGCGACAATTTTCTCGAGGCCTACAGAATCTAGGCAATAGCGCCGACCAGACAGCCGCAAAAGAGGGCGTCCTGGGTGAAGTGCGGGCACTCCAACCCAACCACGAAGGTCGGCTTGAGGCCATCGAGCGCGCAGAGAAGCTCCGGCAGAAGGAACTTGAGAGCCGCAAGGATAATCCTCTGAAGAAAGAGTTAGCCAACTTCGTAGAGGAAGGCAAGCTGAAGAAAAGCGGTGGGGTTGAAGAAGTAGAGAGGGCGAGAAACGCCAAAGACGACCGTATTAGAAAAGAAGTATGGGAGCGCATGAACGGCATTATACCGGAGAATCCGATAGGAGAGGAGAGCGATAATACCGATGCCCCCATGGCAGAGGAGGATGGAGAAGTGGAGGTATGAATCAAAGCCGAGAACAGCTAGAGGGCTGACGCGATATATCGCGGCCGCATAGCCCCTGTGCTCGTTGGCTTAACAGACTTCCCCTTCCATCGTCCACGCTCTCCAAGAGTCGTACCTTGCCCCATCATGTTACCGTGGTTCTACCATAGCGTTGACGTGTTTTACTTTATTCATGATTCCTCCTTTCATGTCGATTTTAGCATGGTTTCAAGAGGGTGTACATTCGTGTTTTCTTCGTGTAGATAGTTGGTAACCCCACATGGACATCGATGACCATACATCACTGATGGTTTGTGGAGGATCATGTTGCTGTCCCTTTTCCATTAGAAGCATGGCTAGCTCTCGTCGCATGGGTTTCGGTCTGTTGCTCTTGTATTAAGGGTCCGCCCACTGTCAGCTAATAGATAATATAAACTATCTATGGTGATTACAGCTATGTTCTAGGAGGCTTTTCAGGTCCGAGTGCAATCTAGAATAGTTATTTGCGACCCAGAGAGCTATTGGTAATTATGCCATCAGTGATGCGACCGACGTTCCCTCCCAACTCGATAGGGGACATCGAAGGCCCGTCTATGCTACCCACACTCTCAGTATAGACCATTTTCTAGGTTCGCGTCCTGAAATTATGCTTCTATATGGGTGTGTCATGGCTCCGGGTAGCGGTCTATGATGCAATCCAAATAGCAAATCCAAAATGGTCAGCCACCACCATCCTCGGTGTATGACGTCTATCCATGTCTAATCCGACCATGAAGCAATCTCTTTATGATAGATCCTGGAGATGGTCAATGAATGAAGCATAAGAAGCACCTGCACACAAAAGGGACCTGATCACTCTACATGCCATAATGGACGCAGTCTAATCTGGTCGTTAATATGTGTGCTAAATTGGTGATAATCTAGCTACCTAGCTAGTACCTATGAATGGAAGGCAGATGAAGCCTGGCTAGAGTAATCTAGATAGGTGAAGGTCAAGGATGGATCACGTGACATCTTCCGGGATCTGGCCTGTGCACCTCGGCCTTATTTTTGCATCATACTATCTACGAAGTACACCGGGCACCCCTATAGACGCATACCTTCCATTGTATGCGTTTACCCAATTTATGCATTTTAAAGTCGGGTGCATATCCAATTAACCAATCTCATCATGCCGGGGGTATGCAACTAATAGCAATAATTTTGTACATATATAAGTTATGCATAAATAGGGGTGCCCGGTGTACACTCTTTTTGCATCTTTCTTCACTTATAGCAGACCCTCTAAGCACACACGGTGAATTCACATTCTCTAGTTTTCAGGTGGATCATGTTCGTCTCCTCTCGGATCTTGAGGCAATCTAGAAATATCGCCACGTTTACAAAACCCCTTGCGCCGTCTACACGCTGGTTCAGCACGACGAAGATGGCGTCTTTTCCTACCCCTTCGAGCAATCGCCCCAAGCACGAGATGCAGTACTTTCCCGACATGCTGACGGCCCTGCCGTCCGAGAACGCCGCGTTCCGGCGTGTGCTATGGACGGGATTGTACAGCCAGCTTGTCCTAATGACCGTCCCTGTGGGCGGGGATATCGGCGACGAGGTGCGTTACTACCCCTTTCCTGCCTCTCGACGATCTACCTAGTTCGGCGTGATTTCTAATGCGCAGCCTCCCCCCCCCTGCTCTAACATGAAGCAACTCAGGTCCATACGGTCGACCAGATCCTGACCTTCACGTCGGGCACGGGACTCGCGCAGGTCGGCGGCAAGGAGCAGAAAGTGAAGGCCGGCGACCTCGTCATCGTGCCCGCTGGGACACAGCATCAGTTCATTAACACTGGGACAACCCCGCTGCTTCTTTTCACAGTCTATAGTCCCGCCGAGCATAAGCCGACGACGGTGCATCAGACGAAGGAGGAGGGCGATAAGGAGGAAGAGGAGGGCCTGGATGAGGCCCCGGACTGGAGCCGGAAGAGTAAGGCGGAGAACGAGAAGGAGGGTTGGGTGAAGGTTCCGAAATAAGGACCTCAATGTCTTGCAACGGGACGTCATACGTCGTGTATCTTGGCCGGTTGTGTAGGCGGTGTTCACCATCATGGTCCACTCCGTTTATGTAATGGGAAGGATAATAGTCAACTATGACTCCAAATCGTTGGAAACATGTAAATACGATTATCTTGAATAAAAAATCTCCGCTGTTGAATTTACATCACTGCCCTATCTAGCCATCGCTGGGTCTGTCTAGAGACTAATAAGTGAGAAGAGGGATTCAGAACAGAAGATTAAATCAATACATACGTGCTTAATAAATCACTTAAGCTCTATCGTTCGCTGATTCCATCAATCCCGATCTACATGGCTAGTAAAATACGCAAAATAGTGACAGGGCACGGGGTTCAACGTGAAAATTCTAGCTTGCCTTGAGCTCATATGATCGACAACTTAAACAATCATTCAGGGGCAACAAAAGCTGTCATCTTATTCCACCAGTTCGATGTCAACAGCCTTCTCTGAATGAGCGAGTCGGGGCGATTCAGCACCTATCTCAGCCAGCTTGGCCCTCTGAGCCCTTATCTCGGTCAGATTGAGGCCCTGCTTTCGCATTCTTTCCGTTTCGTCAGCCTCGGCGCCATACGCAGCTCTCTCCTCGTGACTCATTTCCGGACCGACAAGGAGGAAAATGAAGAGATAGGCCCACACAGCCCCCATGAAGATCGCGATCACTTTCCCATAGTCGTAGCGTTCCACGCCATTGTCTGGAGGCAGGGGAAATCGTTCGCCAATCGTCGCTTGGATGGTGGCCGACGCAGACGAGCCCAAATTTCCGAGCTGGTATGTTAATCCCACGATCGTTGATCGGAGCGCCGGGGGCGAGAGCTCGCTTAGGTGAATTGGTATCGGACCCCAGACCCCGCCGACGAAGAATTGTAGGAAAAACGCACTGGCGATGAGGCCTAGAGACTCGGGGAGTGTGTAGGCCGGGAGGACTGCGCCACCGAGAACACAGCAAACGATCATGCTTAGCCTTCGCCCAAAGAAGGTGCTTGTGTATCCGACCACCATACCCCCTATTAAGGCCCCTATTTGGCCGATGACGCTCACGACCGTTACATATGTTGGGCTCAGTTCCACCTCTGCGACGGGTTAGTATCCTGCGCGAGGTCTTCACAAAGAAGTGGCGCCTTACGGTTTTTCAAGAATGTCGGATACAGGTCTTGCGATCCGTGGCTAGACGAATTGAAGCCTGTCATCAAGACAACCATATAAATGAACAGAAACCAGTTCTCTTTGAGAGATTCTCGCACCTCCCGGAACCAGACCTTCGCGCCAGTAATTGTGGCAGTCTTCGAGTCTCGTCCATTGGTCATTGCGGCTTCTCTCTCGGCTCTCATCATTCGTGAAGCATTGGATTCAGGCAGCCACCACACATACGCTATAATCAGGACAGGCGGACCAGCACCAAACCAGAACAGCGACCTCCACCCATGAACCGTCGTAGGTACAAGCTATTTTCCGTCAGAAGATGAACCCCATGCTTAGTGGTTCCGTGAGCACCTACCGCTCGGTAGAAGATTGCGGCCAGCAGGTAGCCAGCGGCATAGCCTTGCTGGTATAGACCGGATAATATCCCGCGGGCATCATACGGAAGGTCTTCAAGTGCGGTAGCCGCGGCGGGACCGTAGAGACCACCCATAGCTATCCCGTACAGCGCTCTGACGCCAAGGAACTGCGGTAATGACCGCGCGAATCCTGAAGCCAGCTCGAAGATGATGAATAGGAAAAGCGTGGTGATCATGATCCATCTCCGTCCATAACGATCCGACAAGCTACCGAAGACGAGGGCTCCCACGGAGCGCAACATCAAGGTGATCGTGATCCCCCAGGTCACAGCAGAATTCGTTGTGTTGAATTCAGTGGCGATCTCCGTCACGCACAGAGATACCGTAAAGAAGTCGAACGAATCCCACGTCCAACCGAGGAATCCACAAGTGAACATGAGCCATTGGTGACGGTCAAGATCAGCAAGCACCTGGATCGGGTTTCGTAGCTTCGTTTTGGGCGGTTTCAAGCTCGTGATACGAGTCGCGAAGTATCGCTTGATCTGCTGAGGAGAATAGAACCACCCAGCGGCCATATGATTCCGCATTTTGTCGACGGGGTATATTGAAGGCCTTAATCGCCCGCTGGCCTGAGAGAACAAGAATGATGAGAGCTCAACGAAGGCATGATGTTTTATCTTGCTTCCCAGTAGCGTAGCGCTATCCCCTCTAGAGGCCACTCTGTCTATCCTCGGCAATTCTTGAACTGGAGTGCCGTGTGTTGGATGAATATCTTCATACCCCAATACAGAAATGCAACGGAATGACCTCAAGGAGCGCGGGGAACCTTGCATGCTGCCACATCTAGAAGCTATAGGATAACATGATCCATCCAGCTTCATATAGGCCATCAAACGTACTATCAATTGGAGATAGACCTAAGTTCCAAACGAGGAAGTTCATTGTAGCTCACCCGCTATAACAAAAGCGTCTTAATAAGAGTCTGGAGCATGCATCTTCACAGATGGCAGATGCGTTGCTTGTAGGGCCTCAGTCACAAAGTGAACATACAAACCATCCAGTTACCAGTTACTAGGCCTCGTGCTTCAACTGTTATAGAGGGAGCCCGTCATAGGTATTATCCAGACCTGTAAGAATGGACGTAGGGCTTACAAGGGCTCCAACGGTTGACAGCTTAACACCTGCCGTCTTTCAACCAAGTGATAACAAGCTCCGTGACCATCGAGAACCGTGATGTTGATTCACGGTAGTGGGGGCCGCCGTTTATCTCGATGAACTGTTGTGGCAAATCGGATGGGTTTGGATATATTAATATCGAGGGAGGACGAAGGCCTCCAGCCTATCTGGGAGCGCTCCGGATACGCCGTGGGAGGCAGCCACTGCTCTACATTCATAATTGCAGTCTTATACATCGGAACAGATAGACCCAAATCACCTGCCGAAGGAGAGAGGCGTGAGATAACGGCCAACGAGAAGGGATGATAGACTGCTCTTTGTTCGAGTAGCCGGAATTGGGCCCTGCGGTGCTAGACCTAGCGCTTGTTGTCAGGTGGAGAGAAGAATGTATGTGGCTACGCCTGGCCGATCGCTGTGTCAGCTTACGCCCAACCGAGCATCTTGTCCCGTCGGTAAACTGGTCGATCACTAACAAGTTGGTGCTCAATGGCAGATCACCAACGGTTACAAAACTATCAAAAGGAAAAGAGGATATTAATAAGTAGAAATTGGAGAAAGCGAATAAATAGAAGTGGAGGGATTCAGAGCCCTGCTGCCCAGAAAACTTTATCTACTGTACTGTAGTTTAAGCGACATCCCGAGAAAAAAAAAGAAAAAAAGAGAAAAAGAGGGTACAGGAGGAATTGAACCTCCGACGTTGGACTCGCGGGGAATCGAACCCCGGACCACTCCCATGCTAAGGGAGTATTATACCACTAAACCACAAGCCCGGTGGGATAAGAGACGCGTCCCGTGCGGGTCACGCCCTGTTGGTGATCCGGGTCGGATAACAGTACATATCTCGACTCTCAGGCTTGGAGGTTTTTATCAAACAGCCTCCACACGGCATACTACCTGTCATGTAATTATCACTATCCTCGGCTATTACTTACTAGATACGGTTGTATATTGAAAATGAAAAAGTCCTTGCGACAATGGTTAGGTGTAGAGTCGATCAAAGAACACGTTGGCACCCACATTATTGGCGTGCGGTGTTAGTAGATAGTAGTGCGAGATGCGGCAACCTTCTGGGACTCGAGAGTGTAAACTGGCCAGCTCGCGCTTAGTTCTTGATGAATGATGCCATCACGCCTTCACAGGCGCCGCTTCAGTTATCTCAGGCAGTGCGGTAAAGCTTAACATATGTTTTTATTTCTCTAGCACATAGGGCCACCCGGCGCAAAAGTATGAAACTACCCATTGCTGTGCATAACAGCGACAATGAATGTTATCACTTCCAGTCAACCGGGAGGCCGTTGGAATGCCCAACTCGAGACAAGGCAATACTTCTCAATGGCCGAAGTTCTTACTGCACAACATTGGGTTTTATCTTGAACGGCCCTAGCTTCTACTCAGGAACCCGATCCTGATACGTGAGCTTCTATGTTCTATGGGCCATAATCCTGCACTGCTCTATGCGATGACCTTCTCCTTGCACTCAATGCTGGACGGCCATCAGTCTTAAGAATTCCACGGGGGCTGAGGTATATAGTACTTACCCGTACTTCTCCCGCAACTCTTTGATCAGCGGGTTGTTAATCTTGGGGGACATTGGCGCAAGAACGCCCTTCTCCGAGATGGTGCCGTCGAGGACTTGCTTGACAGCTACACACAAAATGTCAGCAATCTCTTTTACTTACGACGAACGATACAAGACACTGCCTGGGACTTGAATGGCGAAATGGAGGTGCACGAAAATCAAGCACTTACCAACTGCACACGGAACTCCAACCACTGCGTAGTAAATACATGTTAGTTGAAATCTCGAAACGCCAGGCTTTTGCATCTACCCAACGCGAGGCCGCATTATATTTGGTCGCCAAGCCTGTACTCACTGTAGAAGAGTTAGCATTGAACTTGGTAGGCCACCCGAAATACAAAAGCCGAAGAGCCATATATCGGAAGTCTAATACACACCATTTTGCCATTGCCGAGTAGCCTCCCGATCCGATTGGAGCACCATACTCGCATAGTGTCGAGGTTCTTGTCTCTCTGCTGCCGTCTTTATGCTCGATTTCGAATTTGTGCTGTAGCATGACGAGATCTGTGATAGCTCGCATTAGCTTCGGAAATGGACACGGACGCGGACGCGGTTGATGAGATCTGCGACAACGCCGAGTTCAACTTACCCCGCTCGCCCTGCTCGAATTGCATCTTCTTCTCTAGGGTAGCGCAAAGGGTATCAAGTGGGTTGCCCTTAGGGATGATCTTCTCTGACGAGAGCTGTAGGATGTCAGTATCACTGTTCGCGAGAGCTGTTCATGCGTAGAACCGGCTTTATACACCAGCGGGTGAAAGAAATATTGACGACAGAAATAACATACCAGTCCGATCCATCTGAGACCAGCCAGGAGCTGTTCAACTTTCGCGCTGTCCTTGAAGCTAGACTTACTGACGATAGCTGTAATCAAATCTTGCTCACTGCTACCTGATGCTCCAATTATCTTCTTGGTAGCCTCGTTCCATGGAATTGACTCCTTCAAGGCACTGTTCTCGGCGTCGCTCAGGAAGCCCACTATACTTAAAATTAATTGCTAGTCTTTCAAAAAGCCTCGTGGATATTGGGATGGACCACGGCCTTGGTCTCATAGTATTTGCGGTGCTTTGGGATTTGCCTCGTATTGAGAGGTCTCGCTACTGAGATACGGCGGAAGATTCCAATTTTTTTGGAAATAGAGGGGGGGTCGACTCACAGTCAACAAGCAACTTGATGAATTCCCTTCAAACAATGACATTAGTTTCTACTTTTCAACATATTGTTGCGCGAATCTTCGTCCTAGCGAATGCGTTCCGTATAGGCAAGACAGTGCCACTTTGAAAGTAAATGATGGCCGGTGATAATGCGCAGGGGTACTTACGGGAAACCACCATATCTGAGAGTACCACGGATGATAGTCTGAGCTTCCGGGATGTTGTATCTGCCCACTAAGTCAGACGCGAACACAGCTGCAATGGTTTGAAGTTGACAAACCGCTCCTTGTATGGGGTAGAATCTCTGTTTGGATAGGCAACAAATGCGAATCCAGGATATATCGGGTACGGCTTGGCTTCTGCCATGAGCTCAGGCCCAGCCACATTCACGACCTTCCCTCCTTGATAGTAACTCGCGGCGTTTCGTAGGGCCAGAAGCACACCCCTATTTATGTTAGCAGCGAGATCAAGGTTGGGGTTTGGCAACATGACCTCTGGGAGAGAAAATGAACCAATTGATATTAGAATGAGCCGAGAAGACCAAACATACCTTGACGACCAGCTGAACTTGTATCCAAGAGGGTTGCCAGAGTCCTCTGTTTGGAGTTAGCACCCTTTTAATATGGCTTATCAATGTATCCAAGGCACGTACCCGGAGCCGGAAGTCCTCCACAGTAGGACAAAAAGGATAGGATCTTTCCTCCAGCTTCGTGGACCTCGGAGATAGTCTTGATAGCATAGAGGTGCTTTGCCGGGTCCGGATTGTTAGCTTCACTCGGTCAAAGGCAAGCTGGTATGCACCCCTTCGGTTACGAAAGCAATTGCGGAACCAAGGGACCTGATCGAAAGGCGCTGGAAGACAAGGTGCACTTACGTCGATACCAGGGTCTAGTCCAATCTCGTTCATCACGGTTATACCGGCGTCTTTGCATTGTTGATCGAGCTCCAACATGGCGGGGGAGACATAGCTCGTGGTGACGACATTCTTCTTCTGTCGGATGGCGCTCTTTATAACGGTGGCATGGAACGTGTAGGGGATAAGGGAGATGACCACATCGTTCTTCGCTACCTCAGCATCGAGGGCCTTGTCATCGGAAACGTCGAGAGAAATAGGATTGGCATTCTTGACGCCCTTGGCAAGCTCCTTTGCGCTTTCGAGAGTTCTGCAAGCTGCTGGGCGTCAGTACAAAAGCAAGTGAATATGCGTTGGCCAACGTCTGAAGAGCTTACCGACGGTGACCTTGACACCAGCGTCACTGAGAATGTCAAGCGTAGGCCGTGTCACGAACCCAGCACCTAGCATGAGCACCTGTCTAGACAGTAGAGGGGTTGTCAATAAGCAAATCACATATCAAGTAATGAACAACCGTACCTTTGAGCCATGGTTGCGGTAATTGACGGCTATCTTGAGGTAGAAACTAATGATTCTCAAAAAGGCGCACAGAACCGTCGAGTCGTTGGCTGCCGGTGCTATGTTGTTGCGTGACTGGCGAACCTGAAATGTTATAACCACGCCCGTCCGAACCCCTCCAAGCCCCTCCAAAGTGCAGAGAGAGAGCTCCTTGCCGAATTCGGAACACGCTCACGCTTCAATCCGCGCTAAAAGACAATTTTTGTTGAGCCGGCTCCATCCGGTACCGGGCCGACAAGGATCGGCGACGACTCACGCCGACCCGGCACTTTCATAAGAGAACAGTCCCGATATAATCGGCGTGAGTCATCCCGGCCTACAGCACCCAATATAGATCTCTCCTGCAATGGTACTTTAAGATACAGTACAACCACCTATTATACATGAGCTACGTCTCGGTCCCATAGTTTGCCCCTCCGCCTTCTACTCGGCGGTCAATTCACCAATGCGCCGCTCGATCTCAGGTACCTGCCTGAGCAGCACATCAAGATCCTCTTTTTCGTCCTCCAATTGCAACCTCCTTTCGGCATCTAACTTTGTGAAAACATAGTTCCCCTGCCCGTCGAACTGTAGAATCTTGCTGTGGTATTTCCAGAGGCTCCGTCTGTGACTAACCGTCATTAGAGTGATGCCTAACGCCTTGGCATTATCATACATAATCTTTTCCGTGTCCAGCGTTACGCTGCTTGTACATTCATCGAGAATCGCGTATCGGGGCTTGTGGTAGAACAGACGAGCCATGGCCACTCGTTGCTGCAATCCCCCCGATAGGACATCTCGCCATTCGGCTTCGGCATCCCAGCCCTCGGCATAGAGATCTACCAAATGTTCGAGGGATAGAATTTTTAAAATATCGAGTAGTTCGGCATCAGATACCCCACGGGCGCGGACTGTTCGCAGGCTATCAGGGTATGTGATCTGTTGGCGAAGGCTGCCTCGCGATAGATACGGCCGTTGAGGAATGTAAAAGATGTCCGTGAAAGGAGGTTTGTACACGGTGCCGCCATAAACAGGCCATAGACCACCCAAAATGCGAAAAAGGCTCGATTTTCCGCAACCGTTGGGGCCAACGACCAGCAGGTGGTCGCCTTGCTTCAGAGAAAATGACAGTGCTCTTACAAGCACATCGCCATTCGGAGAGATGATTGGGACGTCGATAAACTCAATATCCTTGCTTTGGACCACTTTTCCACGGCCTTTCAGCACTGTCTCATGTTCTTCGGTTCCCGAGCTGGAAACAAGCTTCTTCTCGAAATGACCTGCTTGTATGTCATCCATTACTTCTAGTAGCGATGCTACACGGGACGTGTAGCCCGCCAGCTCCATGATCTCGCGGTATGAAAACATGATTCGGCCAAAGGCGTCCGATGCGCTTAATAGCATACGGCGGTTCGTGACAAACATCTCCGTTCGGTCGCCCATACTTACAGAATCGCCAAGCTGGCCAGGAAGTTTGAAGAATACTGGGACGCTGCAAAGCAAAAGGCCCAGTGCTCCCCAGAAGTACTTGATCACGAAATCTTCCATAATGCCGTGATAAAACCGTCGACGGAGAATGTAGTTAACATGCTTGATGAGCGTAAAATATCCCTTGTCGAGTGTATCTTTCTCAGCCTCGTGGCCGTGATAAAGAGCCACTTCTTCACTATGATCGATAAGTCTCGAGTGCTGGAATCGGAATTCACCCTCTAACCGCGCTTCATCAGCGACATATTTACCAAACGGTGGAGTGAGAGCCCGCATGACGTTTGCCGATAATTGTACTAGTAGCGACATGAACATGACGCCTTCGCCGCCAACACTCTTCGATAATGACCATGTGTAGATTGTCTAGGAGAGTCAGACGAGAGCGATCGTATTTTGCTGGGCGGATCATGATGCATACCATATCAAGTATTGGCTTGGCCAAATTACTATAGAGCTCGGCCAGACTGTTTGAAAACTTGGCAACATCCACAGATATTACCTGATCGGGGTTCTTTATGCGATCGTCTAGTGCTGATATCCCATAGAATGTGAGCTTGGAGAGATATTTGTCGTGTATATGCTGGGTTAATCGCGTTCGGTATTTGAGCGAGAGTTCGGCCTGATGGTAGGACAGCTGGGATGGCAATGCATTTTTAGTAACAGCCCCAATAAGAACGTCGATGAACCCAAGGACTACTAACCATTGAGTTTGTGAAGGTGGCAGGCACGGCGATCAACATCCACCATACTATCCTCGTCAAGAATTCCCTACCGCTTCCTTTAACTAGCGCCTTGACAATAGCGCCATCCATCTCAGCTACTTTTAAACTGATGAGAGTTCGTATTACAAGGAAGAAGCTATGGCTTATAATGAGCCTGGCCTCCTTGCTAGCAGCGCTCGGTATAACAATCTTCAGCAACCTCAACAAAGAGCGGAAGAACTCGCGATTCAGTTCAACCTTTTTCTTACTTGCCGAGTCTTGCGTATCGCTTGATGTTGTGCCAAGGCTTCTCTTGGCGGCTTCCCTGGCGGAGGCGGCTTTTTGCTCGGAGATGGCATGGCGAATACGATTCACGAGAGTGACTAGAAGAGTTAGGTATACGGCGCGAGAGATGCGCGTGCGGTTTGAGACATAGAGCTCAACCAACCGCGCGGCCGCCGTCTTAATCGATCGGTCGGGATGTACAGGTTTGGAATATACCGCCATCGCGGCAATTCAGGGGAGACGCGCTCTTTATGCGCCTGGTAGTTCGAAGGAAAGCCCGAGGCAACTCGTCGGATAAGCGGCACTCGGAAGGATTGGTAACCGATGTCAACCCATCAAGGGCGTGATAATATGACACTTAAAACAGATCTATGCGGATGGACTTTATGTATATATTGTTACATGTTTAACGAGAAAGGTGAGAGGGCGACGTTGCGGATATCATATGCCTATGCACTAGGCCATAGGTTAGGTGAGATTAGGGATGTGAGGTAGATGACGGATGATGGAAGGTGTCTGGCGGACCGCGACAATGGGCGTTTGTTCCTCGGCGAAAGCCTGCAGCGGATGCGACTTGCGCATCAGAGTGACGTTCGGCTCGCATGTGATTCCCCTAGAAAGCCCCCAGCGTTAACTATCAGGTACCTGTCCCGGGAGGGATGTGGCTGGTGGAGGTACTTCGCTGCTGGGTGTGATCCTGGGTAGCTGTGAGGTATCTAACCTGACGCGTTTATCCAGCTGGTCGGCCTACACTTGTGGTCGTCCGTCCGGGGTTGCCACGCGTATTATAACGCTTGAATTCCTGCTCAATACGCTTAAGTAGGTGGACTGGCCGAGAAATGGGGACTGCCGGACATGAGACTCGAGACGGGACCAGCACGTCAAGTGGGTGGATCCACTCGCGACCCGCTGGAACCTTACCGCGGGGTTCTACATACCTACCCAGATACCTACCTACCTAGGTACATACAATGAACTTCGCCACAATTCATCCCTTGATTTGAAGCATCTACTCTTTTTTCTTGAACACTCATCGTCCACAAGCCGTGTGCTACAATTTAACGTCCTTTCAACGGTGCAATTTCGATTAAATTCCACCAAGCGATGGCCGAGGAAGAGGAAATAGCCGTCTACGACGAGGTCGAAATCGAGGACATGACCTTCGATGAGACACTCCAGATCTTCCACTACCCATGCCCATGTGGCGACCGGTTTGAGATTGCACTTGCCGACCTTCAAGACGAATCCACCGACATAGCGGTGTGTCCTAGTTGTAGCCTGATGATACGAGTCATCTTTGACCAGGTTGGTAAACGACAAGCACCGCAAGGTCTACTGGATTTGTTTTAGAAGGATGGCGTTAATAGTTTACTCGGTAGGATAATCTCCCTCGACCGCCCGAAGATCCTGCCCCAGAAGTTACCAAGCAGCCACAGCAGGTCTCCATTGCCGCATGAACGGTCTAGACGATACTTGACCTAACGGAAGAGGATGGCTATGTGGTAATATACTTCGTTTACGCAATGCGAGTCGAGTCGCCAAGCACAAGAATCTGTATTGCAAAGCAGCAGTGCCAAATCCAGCGCCATGCCAGGGCGGCCACGCCTACATCGCCGCGCTCTATACGCACCTCTGCGAGTCCGAGAAGTTGCGCCGGTTGCCCGATGTCTATTCATAGGCGCCAAGAAGCCCCCCAAAGCCATCTGCGAAACAAATGCCCCGCATTACTGGGCAGCTCGCGTGCTGGGTGGGAGGGCAAACAACCTGCGCCACGTCACATTGGGCGAGAAATCGAGACGCTTGTGGGAAAATTTCCTTCGACTACCGATCTCATGGTTCGCGCCGACGGGGTGGTATATAGAAGCAAGTCAAAAGCAATTTCAGGACGCCTTTGCTCAGAAATTAATATTATCTCCTGGTATTATCGCGCCGCCATCACCTCGGCCATTCCTTCACGTGCAATCCCGAGAAAAGGAATCTAAATGTTGCTGAGTTGTCATATCAAGACAAGCCCGGCAGCCGAAAACACTATTAACCCCATGATGGACGCCTCAACCGCCGGCTTTTCCGATACACGTGCCTTTAAGGGCGGCGGCGGCGCTTCAATGATATCACCCGTGAAGTTGCTTTTGTCTGTACACATCCTCGTCAGGTTCTTCTTCTCGAAGACGTGCAGGATGGTAGCGAATATCGTACTTAAGGTTGGAGTTGTTATTTCAAGAGCGGTGGTGAGATGCGCCACTCGGTGTTGATGCAGCGCCGTCACGCTTGGGATAGTCGCAGCGACGAGGATGTTGCATAACCTCATTTTAACCTCAGGGCAGCAGGGTCCGATTGAATCTTCAAGCGCTGAACGATATTGTGGTGTGCATGTAAAAGCATGCTAAGGTTGCCGACGACAACCCAGTGGTTGCTAAACCGAGTTAGATGGAGTCGAGGTTTGTGAGCTCACATGAACGCCGGCCACCATCGAGAAAAAAAAGCAGCGGCGCTTGGTGACGGGTTCGCGCAGGTTGATGGCTATTTGGAGTGATCGGGAAGCCAGGGTTGCCGTCAAACGAATCGGGTAACGGATCAATGTAGATAGGGAAATGTGTATGTTTGTGGTGTTTCCTGCATGATAGGTATCCTTATCGCCGTGCGGTACCAGCTCAGATGGTCAATACTGGTCACGGCCGTAGGCGCAGTGATTCTATTTACTCAGAGCTCGCCAGCGGGAGTTTGCCAGCAATAGGTACTAGGTAAAAACAATCTACCTACCCAAGGCGGCGTCATCCATGAAGCCACCATCGTGTGCTGTACCTTACGCTATGCTTAATGTGGCCGAACCGTGAGCGAATCAAGAATATTCTTGATACGCGTCATTCAATAATTGCGACCTATGGCATCTTCGCTCGAGTATGCGGTCCATCCCCCCAACTCAACAACGAGAGGTAATTCTCTGCCAGGGTTACATCTGGACGTGAGGAAAAGCAAGGAAATGTCTGAAACATGAAGTCAGGTAGCGAAGCGATGCTGCATTCATCGGACGACCTACTGATAAGGTCGGGCGGGATCAGCCAGCTACCTATACGTATACGTATATTACGAACCGCACGCACGATTCTCGGAACCATCTATGGGGGCGCGTGTCTGGTTGCGTCAGCACTCAGCCATGAGCTTGGCTATCTTCGTTGCCCAACCACCCCGTCTAACTACTGTTTTTCCGAAGAGCCAGGTAACCTCCTGTACAAGTAGATGCCCAAACCGGGGCAGGCATCTAGGTAGACCGTAGCCATCCAAACTCACAGGTTACACATCAGGTTTTCGAACCGAATGTTTTTGCGATCAGAGTCACGGACGCTGCCAAGACCTTTTATAAAAACGGTGCGTTCGACTGTACATACCCGCAACTGTAGATATGTAGTTATTAATATTTCGGGGCCGTTTCAGCTGCTACCTGGGGCGGTGGCACGAGTAGATCCCTATGACAAGCGGTCAACCGGTCGGCTATAAACCGATCCCCTTTTCGGACACGCTGTTAACATCGTGTAGATACCAAAACAATTGCTGGCGCTGAACTGGGAGGAAACTCTGATATTATAGGCGTAGGAACACTTCAGTTCCAGCCTTTTTGGAATATACCTACTATGTTGAGAGCACAGCGATGTTGAAATAGCCAGGAAAAGTCGGTCCGGTTTTACTTTCAACTGAAGCAATCACAGGCATTAATACTATAGCAGTCTCGACATCGGAAAACGTGCCACGATATTGGCTGAACTTCGATCTGTAAATTACCTATGTGTATGCCGGCTTTTTGAATTTTTGAACACTGGTCCCGAAAATACGTCAGTTCCAACCTGTCCAAAAGTGAGTTCCCCTCCGGTAGGATGTATTCCGTATATGAATTCAGCTTTTCGACAAGTCTTCCGGACTACGAAACATGGTATGACCAGGCGCAACTGAGCCTCCTGTTAAGTTAGCAGTGCAATCTTAGGTACCGTATAGATAGGTAGTTAACGTGTTAGCACACCTACTATATTACCAGAGTGCGGTAGGACGTGAAGGCGGAACGGGTTTGAATCATACGAAGAGCAAAGTTGAATCGAATCGAATTACATGACGTACTGAGTGCCAGGTTAAGTGGACGTGCTTCTTTTTACCAAAAAAACTCGGCGTCCCAGCCTCATGGGGACGGGTTGGAGCCTATATGTTAGGAGCAAAGTATCGGGGACTCGATGGTAAATATCTACAGTACCTCTGTCCATATTAAGCACCGGGGAAGAGGCGCCGGCATTTCGTTGAATATCTGTCGATTTTGGACGTATATCTTTCCATCTTCCAGCCGCCCTTCATAAGCGGCGATTACGGCTCGGATGTTTACATAAGTAGGAGCCCGGGATTCGTCCAGAAGTAGCGAATCGAGGTGCTCAACCCGCTCCGCAGTCGAAGCCGGCTGTGGTCTCGGATTCGGCAAAAATCAACGGATTGGAGGTAGGCCTCTCACTTGTGCTCCGTAAGCGAGCCGTCCATTTCGAACGGAGAACTACAACGTAAGCAATCGATTTGTGGCTTTTTCTCGGACGCGCTGAGCCTAGTCAGCACATCTGTCCGAGGAGGCTTGATTACAGTAGTGTGGCCTACCTCGCAGACATTATATGTAATCTTTGACCACTACCGACCGTAGACTACCTAGCTAGAATTCCGTGTTTTGCGGCCAATGCGGGAGTGCGATTCGAAATAGACCGGTTGCTAAGACCGCTAAGATCCACTGCAACTCCAATGAGCAGACCGATTTATATTAAATCGGTCTTCCGTAGAGCATTGCTATTGAGCGGCTACGCGTTTCTTGGTTTCGCGTGGTGAGGTGGGGGAGTTATTATTAGAGAAGAGGGGAAAAGAGGCATTCTGCTACCTAGATAGATACCTGCCGGTGGCTACACTGCCGGTAGTGTGCCTACTCTGCCTATATCCATCTAGTCCATAACGTGCCTGCCCTATCGCTCGGTCGACCGCCTAGGCCGGCATTCAGGTGCCGAGCCACGCACCTGTAACTATACCTACGTCATTGCCCTACCATTATTCGACGTTACAGAGGTAGGTCGGCCACTTGGCCTATTTATTCCGCGATATCAGCAGAGGGTCATACTGAGTACAGGGCACGTTAACCCCTGTAATCGTGCATTTAATTGCGTTGAGTGACCGGGACGTTTGGCTGGCCGAAGAGAGGGTGACAGACGGGACATCACGTTATCCATGATCGGATAGACGCATAGTTAGGAAAAAGAAGTCCTCGTCAGGCAACCAATTGTTTGCTGGACTCTTTGAGGCGGTATTGGATCACAGCCCCAACGCTGACACACCAAGAAAATCACTGCTCCAGTGAAAGTAACGAGACTGGTACTTTTAGGTAGTCTAAAGCTATTAATTGCTAGATAGGCTGGTTTATTTTATTTTTCCTGTTTATTCACGTGGCTGGAACGACATGTACCGTGCCCGATAGCCTACCTAACCCTCTGGGAGTGGGCCGCATCTTCGCCGTAGATAATGCCACAAATATCTTCTACTTCTCTTCTCAAGGTTCGTGCTTGCGTACTTTGCTTTATTAAAACCCAACGCTCCTGTTATTGGCAGACGCGTCGCTACAACTAGCAACGTGTCCGGACTCTTATCAACGTATTGAAGGGCATTGTTTTCTAAAAAGGCGCCTACGCCACCATTCAAACCAGCTTTATCCCGTAAACAACCCACCGCTCGCCAACTATGGGCGAGTCCATTGAGGCGCGTTCGCTGGCCGCCTTAAATCAACTCGCCGCCAATCCGCCGCAGTACCCGACGAAACCGAATGAAGTAAGGCAGGATCCGCTCACTCTTTACATTTCCAGAGTTCCTGGCACGAGGGGTACGTGGGTAGAGCCATATGATGACGATATCTGAACTTAACGGACTATGTAGATATAATCCTATCGACATTGAAACCGCAAATGAAAAACGTAACAGCAGAGGATATTTCTAGCTCGCTCTACTATGTACATTTTCAGACGCCCGAAGATGAATCCTTAGTACCTCCAAATCAATTTAAGCATGGTTCCTCTCCTCGGTCGAGTGGAGAACAGCTGAGACCTCAAATTCATCGAAAACCTTTGCCAGCCACACCGGCTATACCTACCGTACCTGCAACTCCTTCGGGGAAGGAAAATCAAGGCTACGGATTACCCACGCGAAAGCCAGCACCGACGATAGTTCCAGCTGAATCGTTTGAGCATCGGCCACATACACCAACGACGGCCGGCTACCAAACGCCTCTCACCCCTAGATCTTCCCCTGACAAAACCAGACAGCATGCCTCACCATTACCCAATACATTCAGTCCACTATTTCACGAACTGCCTCATGCCGATGGACAGGCCCCTTCACTCCCCCCACGTCCTGGGAATAGACATGTACAGTCTGGCCCGGGTGATGTTGCCTTTGTAGCCCCTAATACTGCTACCAGCGCATACACCTTACCAAATCCAAAGCGACGCCCATTCAATCCTTTTTCTTTGACACTTATCCGGAGGGACCCGAGTTCCGGCCAGCAATGGAATGTTGGGAAAATTGCCTCCTTCCAACTACAAAACCCCGAGTATATCGATGACGAGAAACGTCATCAAGTCTATCCCTCCATCAAGATCCACATAGAAACATCTGGATATGCTAAATTTCGCGGTATGCCTGCGACATCCGAAATGGCCTTACCCGGAGCTCTCAATTTCCGGCCAGGCAGCTCGTCTTCCGCCATGAGGCCCCAGTCACTGGATATTGTGCCAAGCATGTCGGCTTCCGGAGTGTTCGAACGGCAAGTCAAGATGACATATTCGCCATCATTTACGGCTAATCTTCGACAGCATTTTCGGGGGCGGAGCTCAGTAGATGAGGGCCAGGCTACCTCACCTAAGCATTCTAGTCACAATCGTGATGCGAGTCGGATATCCATAGGGTCCTTTGGAGGGGAATTTGACGGTAGTGACGCCCCAGCTATGACACAACCCGCGCCTGGTCTCAAGCCGAGGGGCTACGTCTTTCATAGTCCGTGGTATGGGCGCTGCGAGTTTATGACCGGGAATGTCGGGCGTACCTTAAAGTGCAGGCATGTGCTGCCATCCTACGGCGGCGGGATCTATAACCCATTGGTTAGGGGATCTGATCCCGAACACGGAGACGAGAGGGCGGATAATACGCGGCCTATTAGCGAGCTGCGGTTTAATCTCCCCAGCAGCGAGTTACTGGCGGATAAGCGATCCGCAGAGGGCGGTGTGAGAGCAAGGGACCAGATTCAAAGCCAGTTCAACAAGATGGTAGCAAAGGCACAGGGCCTTGAGGACAGCGACGACGGCGATTTTCACTTGGATTTGAGCCTTGGCCGAGAAAAGGCTGGTGGGGGAAATAAGGGCAAGCGGGCTAAGATGGGAAAGCTCATTATATTTGATGAAGGACTGAAGATGCTTGATCTGACGGTCGCTGCGAACGTGGGGATTTGGTGGACGACCTGGGAGCGGACTTTCCACTAATGATTCTTCGATATATTTAAGGTTAGGTAGAACGAGGATATCGAACCCCATACCTAGCTGAAGCTCACGGACGATGTATTTCAAGCATGGGTGCGAAATGATCTAAATCTCTCTCACTTCGGAGTGCAATGTAGACCGATACAATGTCCTATTGGAGAATGACTGATTTTGACAGTCATCGTCTTCGAGTTGTCGCAGACAATGTTTGAAGTGTTCAGTTATGCGACGAGAACTCCCGCAAATAAAGGATGTATATGCATATAACGGCCGTATGCAACAATCCGTCATTCTGTCTTGGATTGCAAGCCCAGCCACACCCCAAACACCTAACACAGGCAATATCATCATTGAAAGATACCGGCGATAGCCAAGTCGTGGCATTATCGCGGCTATATAATCAAGGCCCGAGAACAAAGAAGGTCATGCTTACCGCATTAACCGGACGACTGGTGGGCCAGTCGCGCATGGCGTCAACCCTCGGCAAAGCGACGAAAGCAATATCACCGAGAACGTGCGCCGACATCCTGTACAGGCCGAAGAAGATCTGGCCGCCCGACTTCTCAAAACTTTCCCGGAAGGAACAATTCCGCCTCGAGAAACGACACAAGCGCCGCATAAAGCTGGCGACATCGCAGCCGCGCTGGCACCAGTATGCCAAGCTGGCGCAGCTGGGGACTATGACTGGTGAGTTTGATTCGGCGCCAACGACGTCTTGACATTTGGAATGTCTGGATTGCTTTGAGTCTAAAGAATTACGTCGGACTGCGGTGAGGTGGAAGGTATGCTGACTCTTGGCCGATGCGCTCCTAGTCGTGCTCGTGTACATCGTCTTGTTCATGGAATGGGATACAAAAACACAACCCTTTGAAGGAGTACGTGGTTCCTGTTCTAGCTTTCTGTGGAGAGGGAGTACTGACTTTTGCGATGTAGGTTCGGAATATCTTCTGGAACGCCTTTGGTGCCTCTGGGAAGCCACACGAGCGACGGCAACCTGCCCCCTCGACGACGGCGGACTAAAAGCAAGAGAGATACTGTTTTAAAAAAAGAAAAAAAAAACCTATTACTTCCGACCATCGCATCTCAAATCGCATAATTAGAGCAGAGTTCCGGGCTGGCCGAGATACTATATCGTGTTATAGTATGTGTATGAAACAATAATTACTTATATATAAATGCCAAAGCGCAAAGCCAATCAAACGCTCCTCGTTCCCCGGAATGCCTTAACTCGGCCCGGTCCATGCTATAGAGTCAATCTCCCAGAACCCAACGCCAACACCATCGAACGCCGCAAACACCCGCGCCGAGCCACAGAGGCATGCGATCACCGGCCTGGCCAAACGAAGTTCCCGCCCATGCCCAAGCCAGCGCCCAGCCCTATACTCCTCGACTCGTTGGCGGGCCGCTTCGCGACAGTGCCCTGGGCCTTGACGCCGGCGACAATACGATCGAGGTTCGTCTCGATGACGACGCCGCCTACGATCATTTCGCTGAGGGTAGCATGGAGCGTCTCGAAGTTGAAGATGAGGTCCAGCTCGCAGACGTTTTCGAACAGCTTGTCCAAAGCCTCGACGTATACCTGGATGAGGTCCAGCAACGCCAGGGGCGACTCGGTGGACGTGGAGATGACGATGAAATACAGCGTCGCGTAGTTGCGGTAGGTCACGAGCGACGGGACGTCGTTGTGTGGCTCAGACGAGGATTGAGAGGTGCCGGAGGCTGCGAGGAGAGGGGGCAGAGGGAGGAAGTTGCATGCGCCACTTGGCCTGTTAGACACGAGCGCGAAGATCTCAGACAGGAGACGCTGCTGAATGCTCGTTTCCTGGATAGGCGGTGTCGTGTTCTGTCAGCTTAGCTGACTTGGGAATATCGGCGAGCCACGTACCAGCTGGGTATAGAATTTAGTCAGGCGCGGTTGGCCTTGGCCGTTGAAGACCAGCACAGCATTTATCATGGCGAGAGCTGGTTTCCCCCGGGCATGGGCGTGCTTATGGCGATCGTAGAAGAATCGGTTATCGCAAACTTGTTTCTGCGAATGGACTGCCGATGTCTGCTGTGAGATGAGGTACCTTCAATTCACTGCTGAGCTCATTTCATAACAGCTGGATGTATTTTGTGGGTACCCATTCCGTGCGCCGCTCCGTACACGGTTTCTTTACAGTGCTAACACTGTAAAGGCGGAAATGTGCGGTGGCTGTGCCGCATGGCCCTTGCAACCTCAGACCCCTAGTCAAAACCCCCGGGCGCTGACTCGGACCCACCCGGTCTCCCAGGTCCCAAATTCAGAGCGGACACTGGACCCCAGTAAGACGCAGATTTTCGGATGTCACTGCGCTATACAAAATACACCAGCAGGTACATCCATCCGCTGGGCCGGCCAGAACCATTGACATGGAAGGACACAAAACACCGCCCATCCCCTCCCTCCCTCCCTCTTCTGTTTCCCTTCTTTCTTAATCAATCACGCCTGGGAATCAACCCAACATTCCAACCCTAGATCCTCCGCCGTTCGAGAGCAGGAACGGCGTGACAGAACAATCCCCCTCTCGTGTTCCCATAGTTTTCACCAGGCCTCAGAAGGAGGCCTTCCTACCATACCATTATGGAGACTACCGCCTCAGTTGCAGCATACACACCATGCCAAACCATCTTCCCCTTCTACCAGCCGTCTCAGCACGTCGTCCGCTTCCCACCAATATAACCAGGGGTTGGACTGGCCGAGTTCCGCGTATGGGCCTGCCGCGGATCTTTTCCAGTCCTTCGGGGGTGACTCCTCATTAGTCACCCCCCAGACAGACGATCGGCTCTACGGATACGGAATAGGTGATGGTAACTCAAGTGGAGGCGAAGGAGACGGAGTGCTGGACGGCACGTTCGGAGTCGTGGAGGAAGGGTTCGGACTAGCTATAGATTGGCCACTGCCCGATTTGAGCTCGTCACACGACACGACACCTGTTCTTGGAAACGAGCTGTCACCTGAAAGTCTCGATGGTGAGTCATTCACGCCTTATGGTGCTCCTTGTCTATTTATTAAGGCTCCCTACCAACATTCACTAACTCACCGTCGCCCACTACCAAGGCATATTACCTGCTGGTGACCAGGCCCTTTTCTTTGACTCATTACCAATCTCAGCAACCATGCCCTCAGTAGCATCAATGCCCCCAAGTCAGCCCGACCACTACTCCATGTCGCCCCCAACCACCAACCTTGATCAACCTCATCAATCCGCCCTGGGCAAACGCCGCTCTCCCCCTGTTGATCAGGCCACCGTGCTCAAGCGCCAGCGGAACAATGTCGCTGCTCGCAAGTACCGTCAAAAGCGGATCGACCGCATCAATGAACTTGAGTCGGAGCTGGATGAGGTGAAGCAAGAACGGGACGACTTGAAGCTTCGGCTCGCGCGTCAGGAGGCTGAGACCGCTGCTCTGCGGACTCTCATGTTACAGTTGAAATCTGGGGAGGCTCGGAAATACTAGCAAGTCAGCGTCGGTATTTGTCTTTAGGTGTTTCGGGTAGCCATAGAATGAAGAATGTGATGATGCTTTTCAGACGATGTCGGCTCGTTTATTTCTTCTCATTAAGATGATAATTTATGTTCATCGATGTAGGAAACAGTTCGTCATCATAGGATTGTGTTGACCGCAGTAGGGTTTTGAAATCAAGAGTCTTGGACTGGGAAACTCACCGTACCGTCTCAATATTCGTTCTTCGTTATACCACGGCACCACTACATAGTCTCTTGTTTCTATAATGACGACGCTCATTGCCTGTATTCTTCTTCACTTTATATATCTACCTAGTATGTAGTTTCTCTACTCATAATGGCTCATACCGCATCGCGAATGAGTGAGTATGATTTCATCGACCTGTTGTTTCTACCATTTACCGCTTACCCTACCTAAGGTAGGTATTCCCATACCTGATCCGTCCGCGATCCACCTTCGCTATTGATCCCGCTGCATCGTAATGTCCCATCACCAGATTTCAGGACGTAATACGTCTTGGGTACTCCAAAAAGTCCCACTTGCTGCGTGTAGGTAGCCCGTCGCCAGACTTCCTATCCCGATCCCAAGGGATCTGCCCTTTTCTTGGTAGGTTATCCCCATAGGTATCCCCTCGGGTGTGGATCGCAACCCCGGCGAGAATGTAACGTGAGCAAGAATGATTCATACCTACGCTATAGCACATAGCGTCTTACCTACCACATGCTCCGTAGGAACCTAACCTATTATAGCTACGGTCGGTACATCGTGTGCGTCCGCGTGCGTCCGGAGCTGTACGAATACCTCTATATATTCCATCTACGGTATGTAACTACGTCCACAGGACGGATTAGATAAGTAGCTGAGCCATTATGATTCATTTCTTGGAGTACGCACAATGAAGGACGTAGGTAAGCGTAGGATCGCATTCACCTGCCTTTGTATTCCGTACTTCGTACGTACTTGGTAAGGTACCTAAGACACCAGCCTGTAGGTATTCTGTCGCGAGCGAGTGGAGTGGTCGTTCTCTTTTTCCTTTCCCATTTTCTCTTCTTCGGTTACATTTGTTTTATCCCGGATGATCGGATAACATCACATACGGGATACATGCCCTGGTGTATCTTTGGTGTGGTGCCAAATGAGTATTAATTAGCCCCTTGCGTCGATGGACGACGGCGAGTGGACGGACATGACCATTGAATCTGCCGATGCGCAGCATTGAGTTACGGTATTGATCGTGCTTATCCAGTCTATAGACGGTATTATCTCGCAAATCTTGCTTTTAAGACTGGTAACCAACTACTATCTAAGTAGTCCTAGACGATTACCTTGATAAGTCACTGAATTCCAATGTTTTCAGTCAATTGCTCCCGTGCTTGAAGGCTCATATACAAAATACTCGACTCAAAAACCGAAGCCTCGAGGTATTCGAACGATTGTCGTCTGTTACAAGGCTACGTAGCCGGTGTACTATACCGGTACCGGGGTAGTATTTACTCAGCCGTTGTTTGCGAACCAGTCATCTCAGCACGGATGCTTGGGAGCATAACACGATGTGCAGGTATTTGCGGCCTAGGATGATGCACATTGGGCGATCGGGGGGAAGAATTGACCGCGGGACCCTCCATCGGTACTACGCTATATACACCACGACAACACACTGCTCAGCAAGAAGATCGACCGTTACCTCCCAAAAAAAAAAGCCAAGGAGGTGCTCCGACTCTTACTCGGCGATTGAAGAGGAGGATTCGGAAGAGGGGGAGAGAAAAGGGAACATACGTACATACTAGCAACCCCCTCACATCCTCTTTGAACGGCGTGCAACGTAACGTGCAATAACCAACACGCAGTATGACAACCTGATAATAAGCCACGGCGTTCCCTCCTCATCCCTGACTTGTCATGCACGGGAGGGTCTTGCTTGTTTTTGAGGCGCGCAATATTATACCCTTCCGGTCGGACGACGAGAGAAAGAGGGGGCTAGGAAATGTTTATTGTTCGGCCGCCACGACGGGATTGGCACCTCGCTTGAAGTTATTCCATACCGGCGAGGGGCTTTTGAACAGGCATGAACAAGTGAGACGATAGCTTCTTGTCTGGGATCAGTTGGTTTCTTTCGTACTGCGCAGGAACACAATTAGCAGTTGGCACCATTGTCTTCCACAGATGGCAGTAAACGTAAACGAGTCCGGAGTTCAAATTTTGGCATTCGTATCAGGATCATGTCTACCGATATATGAACATTATGCAGAACTAACTCACTCCAGAATATACCGCAATATACATATCATCGAAAAGGCTAACCGCGACGGCCCCATGTTCGGTTATTTTCAGACATCATACCCATTCCTTGGGTTTTCGGAGGACATCAACAAGGCGCTGCTCGCGGCTTCGCGGTTCCGGCTCGTGCATGTACCGCCACGATGCCGTCAAAGGCAAGCTCATAAGAATGCTCTCGACTCTAGAGCCGGGCACGTTGAGACCAAAGGAAGTGCCGCGGTCGTATACGAGGTTGAACTCGACGTATCGCCCCCTCCGAACCTGCTGCCACTCCTTCTCCTTCTCGGTGAACTGCATATCTTTTCTTTTTTCTATGATGGGGAGATACGCTGGCAGGAAGCTCTTCAGGCAACCCTGTATGAAAGCGAATGTGTTCTCGGCATCAGCCACTGTCTCATCGAGGTCGTCAAAGAATATGCCACCAATGCCACGTGATTCGCCACGGTGCTTGTTGTAGAAATACTCGTCGCACCACTTCTTGAAGCGCGGATAGTAGTTCTTGTCGTGCTTGTCGCACGCCTCCTTCAGCGCCCTGTGGAAATGGACAGCATCCTCGTCAAATAGGTAGCTTGGCGTCAGATCGCTTCCGCCGCCGAACCACCAGGCTTGCGACGTCCCATCCGGCTGCATCGTCTCGAAATATCTGTAGTTCAGGTGTACCGTGGGGGCCATAGGGTTTCGCGGATGGAGGACTAAGCTGAGACCGAGGGCGTAGAAGTCGAGACTGTCGCCTTCCGCCGCTATATTCTTGTGGTTTTCTCTCATCTTCGCAATTGCGGGCTTCGGCAGTGTCCCGTAGACAACGCTGATGTTTACGCCGGCCTTCTCGAAAACATTGCCGTCTTGCAACACGCAAGATAGACCGCCGCCGCCGTTCGGGCGTGTCCATGAGTCCTCTCGGAAGCTCATCCCGTCGACCTGCTCGAGCGCGGACACTATCTCTTTTTGCTGCTCGCGTATGAACTTTTCCATTCGCAATCGCATCGGCGAGTCGTCGTTGACACCCTGCTCGCGCTTTGTGCGTTCATCAAGCTCGGCAACGGAACGCGCATCGAATTTGGTGGGCTTCTGAGTAGCCTGGAGGATAGCATTGAGTCAATTGAGTTCCCAGTACCGCTGGCATAGTCTTCGGAGGAGGGTTGTACCATAGTGTAAGCTGCTGCCGATATACAGGCCGTCCCAATGGCAGCTATTATAAAACCTTGAACCCGGCGTGAGCTTTGGCTAGTTATCCGGGAAGTGAAGGTGCGTCGCAGCGATGGTGAAGGTTGCGATAAGCTTGGCCGCGTTAAAGCAAGCCGAGACAATTGCCTCCTCGCCGCCATAGCTGGAAAGATATTATATACGAACTCAGACCTGGGTGGCCAAGGGATGATCGGATTCCGGCTCAGCGAATCGTAAGATCTACCGTTCGACAAGTAACCCGAGGATCGGATGTGGTTACTTTGTACAGTACAGGGATCTGGGCACACGGCTCTTATAGCAGCCGCCAGCAAGTGGCAGGCCAAAACCACCAGCTGGCCCTCATGTCACATATAGTAACCTGTAGCCCCTTTCCCAAGGGCTGACATACTCTGTAGTAGGTAGTCGTACGGAACACTTATACGGAATATTGTAAGGTATGGTCAAGGATTGGAGTCTAGGGTATGGCTGTGTATTGTGGTCGCGACTTTGTGTTCAACAAAGCCTCCCGTATCTGCCTACCTAACATGTGTTGCTTGTTACAACTTACATAGCATCCCCTTCTTTAGTTTAGTCCTTACGACCCGGTCAGACTCAACGACCCCCATGAAGCTATTTACTTAGTTACTTTCATTCCACTTTTGTTCCTTTACTTAGTATTCTCACATTATTGTAGGCATGTCCAGCTTGGCGAACACTTTACCTACTTACATTCGTCGAACCACCGGCGCATACGGGAGACCATTATATCGTGGTAGTTGTTGTATAAGACTATCAGAGTCATTGAGGATGAGGAAGCTTGTTGGGTTGCGCGGTCGATAACAAGAAAGAGTTATTGATGGATTCCGCGTTTGTTATTTTTGCCGCCGCCGACCTTCCGTCGGTATCAAACAGGGGGTAATCCCAAGACTCAGTCAAAGTAACAGAGCTATTGGTCGTAGTATTCGTGTTGATCGTATCAATATGGTTCATGTCGGAGAGGTACTGGTCGGCAGTAAAATCAACTGTGTGGACGGTCTCTGGCAGTTTGCATTTGACCTTGCCACCGTGATATTGACACTCCGTATTCTGGCAGATGTGACCAAGGACACAATTGGAGTTCCTACAAGCCCCTCGCTTTGCGCACGGCAACGAACGGGACAACCATTCTAGTGCAGGAAGGAGCTCTCCTGTGAGCGGCTTATGCTCGTAATCGCAGGCCTCATTGAGGCAGTTGTTTGTTAATTGTTTGTTGTTGCAAAATTTCCGGATGCTAGATAGTTCCCTGAGTCTGGCAGAAGCCGCTTGAGTAGGGGGCGGAATATATGCGTCCAGGCGGTGTAAGTTTTTATTGACGGCCACACGGCCGTCTGGTATATCGCTCTTTCTTGGTAGTTGATATACAAGTTGATTGAACTCAAAAGGTGATGTAATAATTGATGGCTTCGAACGACCATTTCCGTTCAGGAATTCTTTGTTTGCATTTGCCTGACGACTCATTTGGGAGCTGGAGGGGTGTTTCGGCAAATTTGCTGAAATCGGCAGTTTACCGTCAACATGGGCGTTCTTACATTCTGCTCCAAATCGACACTTTCCGGCCTGGTAGAACTGGCAGATCTTCTGATGCTCCCACGAACCAGGAGGCTGGTATGGTGTATTAGTCGTTATGGAGGAGACCGCCGAAGAAGTATGCTGCATCAGATCGCCGCCTGTATTGGGCTTGGTGTGCGTTATTGCACCATCAAGAGGTACTGTGCGGAAGATGCCGGGGAGTTCTTCAACGCCCAGGTCCAATCTAAGAAATTGGTCGTGGAAAAGGAGGCCCGATGACCGTACAAGTGTCACTCTAGGCCGGTCACCCCTAAACCTAGTCAAATCTGAGAGATAGCCAACGTCATGACAAGCAGCAAAATAGATGTGCTTGCACTGGGCGTTCTCAGCATAAAGATCCAGGAGCGCTCGTATCTTGAAGTCAGCATTCTCTTTAAGCTCGCCAGCATCGACGAAGTCCATGAGCCCATATGATCTGTTGAAGCTGGCCACAAAGGGTGCGAGGGATCGCTTGTCAGCAGTAGAAAGCCCGTGCTTGGCAAGAGCCCTAGATAGATTGGCCAGGTTTGCGTAAATTCGAACCATAACATGGCAATTCTCAAGGTCCTTTGCTTGGAGGCTTTTCTTGATCACGTTGTTGAGGTGGTGAGCAGCCTGCAAGCCGCCGTCGGCACCCTGGCGAAGGTACTCGTCGTTGAAAATATAGCCGTCGCCATCAACGAGAAGCAGCACAAAGGGATTCTGTTCTTGATTACGCGCAATCTGCTTATAACGCTCCCGGCCAGCTTTCTCCTCTTCGTAGTCGCTCTTCAGGCGCTTGTAACTGACCAGGAGGTCAGCATACTGCTGTAGGAAGTCCTCCTCGGCACTTCTTGTGCGGAAGTCGGCTAGCTTCCGAGCAGCATCATCAATTTCCTTTTCAGTAAGCATCTTCGACTCGGCATGGACCGTGACAGTCTTGAAAGCCGGTCTTAGGAAGACTGCTGGGAGGCAGGTGAAAGGCAGGTGATGAAGAGATAGCAATGGAAGAGAATGAATAACTGATAGGCAGATATTGTAGATATACTGTGTAGACCTACCTCTTACGTAGTGCATACCTTAGGTACCTACCTGTGGACTGTGGTAGGTATTTAGGTACCGTTATGACAATGGTCAAGGGCCCGGAGCTCTGGATCGCCCACTACCAACCCCACTACTGCCGGCATGTACTGGCGTGCTGGTAAGGAAGCAAGCTAACGGTAGCTAAACCCACCTAAACGAGCGCTAGAGTTACGGGGGTGCCTGCGCCGTTCAGCGGCACAGGCTGGCAGAGCATGGGCACCTACCTACCTAACCTGCCATCTCCAGGCGGATAGGTATGGTGCCGCAGTGGACCGTTGTGCCAGCCATAACGACTTGCTCGGCCACCTGCTACCACCGGTAACTTGGTCATCATATGGCCGACCGATGGCGACTCTTAGTGGCACAATGGGAGATCTCAAGCGTTAGTAATGTATTCCGTATCATATGCGGCTTTATGGATGAGCGAGAATTGCAAGGCTTAACCACGCTTCTCTCCGTATGTCCGACGGCTCCTATTAACCCTTTTGTCGCCATACTATATATATAAGTTTCACCCCCAGTAATCATAGCTGAAGACGCTGATTAACGCTACTGGGAGCTCTCAAATGCAAAACCTGCCCCAACTCGCTGTCAGGCTATAATACGTTCTCAAGCAAACGAGCCCGCTTTACCAGAACAGTCCGTAACGCCACACGTGCACAACACCCTGCCACATCGAACGGCCTGCGATTGCTGCCGTGTCGGCGGCCTTGTCACCGGCACCGTGGATGGCGTTGAGAAATCTCAGGTGTGCCAGAAGACGTCGGCGCAGGGTGCCGGGTCTGAGTAAGAAATCCGGTCTAGCGATGTCATTCCCATCCCCCTAGATGTAGGTGTCATACTTTTGCGTGGTAATGACCGGCTCTTCGCGCGAATCGTACTTCGCCCCAAACGTCAGGACAAAAATATCCCTTTCAATGCCCTCCGCGTCGTCAATAGTCATGATCTCGCTGTGGATGACCGACGTGAATTTGGTTATGCTCAATCCCCTTTTGGCTGTCAGCCCATGGTCCGAGACTCATCCTGTCATGACAGGAGTACAGCGAGTACTTACAACTGGCTCAAGACTTCAACCCGTAACCTCCATAATATTGAGGGATCATTGCCGTAGGTATACCCACCCGGTAGAAGCCAATGCCCGTGCTCTTCAGCCGAACGGCGTCTGGGAGTGCAAGGGGGCCCGGCTAGTCTTACGAACAATACGGAATCCTGTAAGTTGCCTTCCGAGTCAGGCCTCCTCTTCGAAAGGACTGCGTAAGTCCAGACCTCATAGCACCCCCTTGCATGGTGCCTTATGATTTTATGGGGCTGCCGGTTGAACGGCCTGACCCTCCAAGAGCACTCGTATCCCAGAGACATGGTTTGATGGTCCGTTCCGCTGTATTTTTTCCAGAACGAAAGTGCGTCACGGAAGACTGGCGGTTTAATGCGCGCGGTTGGTAAGAGTAGGAGCGGAATAATAAGCCTTAATATTGGTGGATTTGCTCCGGATATCAAACGTCACCGTCCGAAGAGCAAAAGTGTGGGGAGATTGGCTTGCCTATAGCGATCAGAATAATATGGCTTTCTCGATCGGGACTGTTCAGAGAACTAAAGGATTAAGAGATGATATAGATGGTTCGACGAATTTCTGTTGGGTTTAATCAACAATGTGAGATCTATTAATGGGCAGAGGATGATGCGGGAAGAATGGACCAGGTAATACCTGATCGGAACATGAGAAGAATATATAGGTAGGTAGGTACCTAGGTCTGAGATCTGGCTGCCTGCCCTCGAGGTAGTTGGAACTTAGAGGAGGTCCCTCCTTACCTCACATGTAGGATATTGAACCGCTGCTGGGCAGCAACATCACGCAGCCTGACAGATAAGGGTAAGTACATCGACATCTCGAAGGGCATATTACTGTTCATGCCTTGCTTTCCTGCCGTGTGAATATCCGTCGCCTTCCCCCCTTCCATGTCCATTCCTCAATATCAATGGAAGTATCGTTCCGATCTCTTTCCCTGGGATATAATCTAGTTCGAACTTAACTTGTGATAATAGTGGTTGTTTCCGATTGTATTCATTTTGAATCTCCAGCTTTATCTTCCTATGCGGTAAAGTCAGTCGTCTTGTAACCTTCCTGAGCTCGCTCCCTCTCCCGCTGCTTCTCCCTCTGTTTCTCCTCCTGCTTCTCCCTCTCCTGCCGCAATATGGCTCTCTCTCTCCATTTAGATCTGGGTTCCACCTGATCCAAGAATCTTCTAGCGGCTCGACTACCGATCTCGTATATTGCGCGCTGACTGAGTATGAATTCGGTGTAAAAGAGATAACTGTCAGGCGCCTGGCACACCACTATGGTTTTCTTCACGTCCGCAGCTTCATCTATCTCAATCGGGCCGTCCTCGGAAACCGGCAGTGCACACGGCATCGAGATATCTAAGAAGTTATACTCCAGTGGTGTCGCACCTAGTCCGTTGTGATCGAAGAGGCCGGTGCTCCGGAGCTGACGGTCAATCATCAGCCCCTGGAGGTAGCTGGACATGCCGTAAGAGGCAATTGCGCGGAATGGAAGCAGGATCCCGCCTGCGTCGTAATTATCTTTGTTTTCGTCGCTTTTGCGCTTATGCTTTCCCACCCCTCGCGATTTCTTGCCGACAAGGGCCTTTACGACTTCGATATCGATCGTATCAGCGGTTGACCAGAAGTCCGGGTCCGGCGTGACAAGCCAGTCATCTACCGCTGCCTCTAGCAGCGTATTCCAGTATTTGGTAAGGAACGCCGCGTTTCGCAGCTGATCAGACCTAGAATGCGGGTGAGGCGGGTCAGGGCGTGCACTGGCGAAGCCAGGCGTTAGTGAAATGTCGAAAAGCCGTGTCAGAAATATGCGGAAGGGAGCTCGTGGGGAATCATTGGCCATGAATGGCGTCTCCAGGGAGATGGCGCTACCCTGATTAGAATAATGGTTTGAAAAAGCGATTGATTCCTTGTCTTGTGTTGCTTGGTATAACCTCTCAATTTGAAAGAATAGGTCCCGAACGATTGAATCCAGGACGTTAGTCGCCAACCTACGCGGTAGTGCCGCTAGGTACCAGACATCCCAGTAGCCAATGTTGAATACCCATACAGTTTCAGTGAAGACTTCCCGTGGCTTAGGATATGAGAGAAAGGAACTGATTTGAGTGGCTAGATCGGGTTGGGTCGGCCTCGGATATTGCTTCGCTACCCAGGAATAGTCGAGTTTCGTCGCGTTCTCGTCTTGATTCGATATACGCCTGTAGGCAGCATCAAGAAGCGCATTCGATGCCACGGCACCGCCTATGTCATCTGTCCTCGAAATTAACGAGACATACGAATCACACTCCAGCTACTAATATGTCAGCGTGCCAGATGTAGGTTACCATAGCATAGGACAACCTCACTTTTTGACACATGATCTCAGTCCATGTATATTGCTGGTCGTCCTGATTGCCAGGCAAGAAGTTCGGTGTAGCGACATCGCCGCCTCCAAAAACAACCATCCTCAAGCCACCTGTGATAGTATCCACAGTCTTATTTTCGTTCACATTCAAGCTCGTATCGTTGAATTTTCCCGGGCTGAAGGTGACTCCCGATATCCTCGACGAGTACCACGCAAAAGTCAGAGACATGAAGATCACGACGCTAAGCGCTGTTTTGATGAGGAGTTTGGGTCCTTCTCGAAATGCTGTCTGTGAGCAGATGCTCTCCAGCACCTTCAGACGCAATTCCTCCCATCTGCTATTCCGGACGAGGAGACTACCAAGAGCCTTTTCATCCATCATGTTATATATAATCGATGTTGGGATTAGCTGAGGGGCGGAATACAACGTTAAGGCTACAGACTGTCCTAGCTGTAACCATCGGGCTATCGTGGCTTCGAGTCGAGCGCTGGATCTCTTGTGAGATGAGATTATTCAGGGATGCCGAAGAATAGTAATTCCGGTCTTCTAAGCAAAAGGACGTGGGATGGAATAATATGAAATTCTTCGGTTGGGACTAGGGCTTTCTCGACGAAAGGCCGAGAAAGGTGGCCTTTTCCTCAGATTACTCCCGAATAAAAACTTTCGGGGAATAGGCTCTGATATGTATGCGATGAGGCAGCGTTACCGGATCTGGGCCCCTTTCGGGGGTTCTGTTCACGCGTGGGAACCTGGACGGCAATGCGGACAAGGTTTAATCTCCTGCTACCCAGGCCAACTATGCCTTTCAATGATTCACCCCATATCGTGATAGATGATAGATTCGGGGGGGCCTCGCTGTCAAGTTATACAATGTGAGCTGAGTTGGATCCTCCCTGAATCTCAGGGCAAACTATCAAATGCTGGCGTGTGGAAACAATAGTACGGAGTAGAAGGCGTAGGCGATGAAGCCGAGCCTCACACGTAAACATACATACGCACAAACGTATTGCGGAAAGGTTATTAGAAACCTGCAGAGATGCATTGAACCCTACACCCAGAAGCAATGAAGAATCCCCGAAATAGCGAAATCGATTCCATCCCCAGGCCTTGATACCGGCGTTGACAAATTTATAGTAAACCCTCCCCCTCCCCTTTTTTACTCCGACTGGACATGACAAGCAAGCCGCGTGATTTCCATCACTACGCCGAAAAACCCCAACTTCTCAATCGTAAAACTTTCTCGGCCAGATATTCATGGCTGTCTTCAGCCCCCCTGTAACAGGCAACCCGGCATGGACGGTCCGGTCGTCCCCGGTCCCATTGGCATGTAAGTTGACCCAGAAGAGCGCATTCCCGGCGACGGGTTTAAACGCGAGGCCACCATCCTCATGCGCTCGCCAGCGACGGGCTTCGTCTTCGCTGTCGTCGTCGCCAAACCTCGCGCGCGCATTGTCAACGTACGGGAACCACGTCTCGCCATCCTCGCAGCCATCCTCAAGGATAGCGAAGAAACTCGCCATGCGGTTCCATGAACTCCCGCGCCCGCGCATGCCCTGGCGCGCGGGCTGTGGGTTGTCGTACCAGTCATGATGCTTATTGAAGCGTTGCCCCGCGGTGTAGCGCACGAGCTGCGGCGGTCCGATGTCGTCCCGGCTCGGATCAATCATGCTTCCCATGAAGTCCTGTGCGCGCGATAGCACGCAGTCTACCGTTGGGTTATCGCGCGGTAGAGCGGCCGACAACGAGGTGCGATCGGGCGTCCCGGACTTTTTGCCATTCTTATAGACCGTCGAAGGTGCGAATCCGTTCTCGCTGGCCTCTAGGAGCTCGGTAATCTCGGCGGGCCGTAGGAAATCCTCGATGTAGATTAGGAGTGGGTCGAGGGAAACGATCTGTGTCGAATAGTGGTGAGTCCGGCATTCATAGGGCGAACCAGACGATGTGCCATCGTGAGTCGCCAGCTGAAGAGCTTGCGGCAGATACGGCGAGACGATGGGAGATACGAAGCTCCACAGCCAAGAAGACACGAGCGCAAACAACGCGACCTGGGCCACCACCAACAGGTTCTGTGGGTGTAGAAGGCGGGCCATGGCTGGCCGCTGTCGGACTTGGATATGACTGATGTCGACGAGGATGTGAATATCCGCCTAGGTCGCGCAAATTGCAGATCCGCTAAACGTCGACACAACAGTTGCCGCTTGATGAATATGATAATGAACCACAGGCAAGTCCATGATGGCTTTACCACAGAGCAAGCTTCGCAAGACGTGTCTTGTTTATACGGAGTTGTTACTTCCGGTGGCCTAAAGTGTAGGTCATTGATCCGTGAATCTGTCGATCAGCTACAGATGCTGTGACCCGGTTTATGCGCCAAGATGTGAATGAGTAAGCTTGAACACTCCCTAGGCTATACTGTAGGTGAGTGATAAGAAATGCTTCGGCTGAGAGCTCACGATTAAGACCGCCAAGGCCAAGTCATGTCCAAAAAGTCCCAAAGGAATAATCAAAAAGTTAACGGAGGGTAGGGTCTATCATCACGAATATTAGATCATTACATTCTTCCTAAACCTGTACCATAACCTTAACATCGATGACTGTGGCTCTGGCCATCTTTTTCAGTAAGGTCCTGTCGTCCGCTTCGCGGTACCTTTCCCATCCGTCCAGACCTTCCTTCGTCTGAATACTTAATGTTTCATAGCCTTGTTTGATTACTTCCGCTACTTGCGTACTTGTCAGGCTTCTTCTTGAACCCCCCGACTCCAGGAGAGTCTTATAGTGCGCCGTGACATTAACGAGCGTGTCTATTGAATTCGAGGGCCGTTTTGATAGGCCGTAGGTATCACGGAACTTGACCAGAACTTCGCCGCTTTCTACAACCTTATAGAACAAGTCGTCGTATGCGGCTGGGGTTGGAAGGAAAGCCTCGCCGGAAGAGAGCGACAAGGCCAGGAGATTAACAACAAGATCTAATAACGTCTCAAAATGTGGCAGGTCTTTCAGATCCGACGCGTATGTAGTCAGGAAGCGGATGAGAGCCAGAAGGGAACGGAACAATTCGGACCAATGGTATTGTATGCGGGTTCGAGAGCGTGACAAGTAAGAGATGATCCGCAGTGTGATGCCAACGCAGAGTGTATAGAGGCTCACATCTAGCCTACGGCGAAGGTTATGATTGATGCCATCGACCATGGTGTCTAGTAAACTTGTGGCAAGGATACGCTCGCCTTTGACAATGGGGAGATATGGTTGTCTCTGCCGACACAATCGCACAGGTGCTTTGCTTTCCTCGCTACAGATGCGTTTGCATAGGATCTGGTCCTCGATCAGCAACCGAAATACCATAAGACTGAGATGCGCATAGTTTGTAGCCCTATTCGAAAGGAACGCATGCTGTAAAAGATAGGATGTCAGAGAAAGTAGGCTACAAATAGGCGGTTCTTCGCCCTTCCCAGCGGACATTGTGACCAAGTTGAAGCAAAAGAGTTTATTGGCATGGCTAAAATCATAGGCGCCGAGCAATACAGCCGCTTCCTCGCCGGGCCTGGTACATGTTAGTCGGCACAGTGGATCGGGGACATGGGTGGCTTACAGCTTAGCAAACATCTGCTTCGCCGCTTCAGGGTCGTGATTGGGCTTTTGATTTGCTTTGGCGCCGGGAGCAATCTTGCCTAGCCCTATCATGCTGAGAGTGTGTGCCAAAGACCATCCCTCAGGCAAATCCTCAAGAATATCAAGGTACTGGCCCCTCAAATTGTGGCACGCCTGCCCAATGCATCGGACAATCTTTTGTATGGCTGTCTCGTTGACAAAGTCATTGAGGCGGAGCTGATATGGGTTTTGAAACTCAAATTTGTTGTAATTTGCCAGAAGTCCAAGCAAGATAAAGGGCTCCAGAGCCCGCTCTGGCGAGTCAGAGTCTTGAATGAACTACATCATGTAAGCGAGACGTAGATGCGAAAGTTGCGCTACAAGATGTCTAACCTTCATAATGGCCGGGAAGAGATCCCTCTGGATAAAGTACGTCAAAAGGCTTGTCTGGTAGGCACCGGAGGTGATGGACAAGACGACCTCGACTGCTCGTTGTCGAATCTCGACTATGTAACTCTTAGATTAGTGATGATGTCGGCTTCTAGACTAGGACAGGACATACGTGTTTTTCCATTGCGAATGATGTTATCCAGAGCGCCAACAAAGTCAGTAAAAATAGTGTCGACATGGTCAAGTCCAGCCAAAACTGCGATGATGTCCGAACTTGGATTCGTATACTTCTTTGGGAGGACGGCGGAGAAAAAGGTGGTGAGAGTCTGTAGGACACGGGTCAGAGCTGCAACAGCAGGGGCAGTCGGAATATTGAGGCGTTACCTCGAGTGCATGTAAGCTTGTTATATCGCTTCCCGTCTTCAAACATGTTACGGCGCGGAGGAAGAGCTGTCGAGTCTGGGGTTGGATTTGTATCAGATCGTCCGGCCCAAAGTCCTCGTTTAGTATCTTTAATAGTGAAGCTCGCTCGGGCCTCAGGAGAAAGAACTCGCGCCAGAAGCCCTCATTTTTTTCGCTTTCAGTATCGCTGTCATCCTATGTAATTGTCACCGGAAATTAGCATGTCGTTCGGATTGGAGAAGTCGAGGAGGTCGAGGAAGTATTTGGACAAGCTGACAAGTCTAACGTACCTACGGATTGTATCGTCAGTTTTCCCTTTGTCTATCGTGTCTCATGTATGAGGGGGATTGCGAAGTTTCGAACCTTGAATAAAGCCTCGTACAGCTTTACGATCTTCTGTTGGAATACTTCAGGTCGTGCCTGTTGGGTCAAGGGAGAGGCCTCCATAGCGACATGTGATAGGACGAAAAGGAAGTGCTTGAACTCCAAATGACCATGGCAGTGAAAGAAAGGACTGATTCTGGCGAAGCGGCTTGATCAAGCACATTGGTTTCTGTCATGCTGCATCATCAGCTAGGCTCCCCATAGAGTGCGGCGCATTTGTTTTGTTGTGATGAAGACGGATGTGAGAATTGAGGGCATCCGACGGTAGCTTTAGTTAGGTACCTGTAAGCAGGTGCGAATTTGAAGGCTTGGGACAGAGATATCTGAGCACGCCAAGGCTACCCGGAAGGCTCAATACAGTACTTTTGTAATTAGAGTACTGTGTAAAACATGCACAGTAAACACATTATATTGTACAGTATGTAGTGATATGTACTGTACCAAGACTTACCTGTGGCCATGGCGCGTCTCTATATTTCTGTCCCCAGCCTTTGTACGGACGTACTTACCTACCTACCTATCTAGACCTGGATGGAACCTCTAGTATAATACTGTGCATATTATATATTTAAACCGTACTCACACTGTGGCCGGCGAGCTAGTATACTGGCAACTGGCCAGGAAGAGGTTGACCATCATGAATGTGCTGATTGGCTCGGCCAGAACCGGGAAACAGCTGAATGCTGATCAATATCGGGCCATCTTTTGCCATCTTCGAACGTACCATTTTACTAATACCATACGTCCCCGTCATAAACACTACATTCTTCCCTCTTCTATTCCGTACAGACTTTTATCGTCGCAACTAACGATCAACGATACAAACAACACTGCGGCCTTAGCTTCTTGGCTTTTCTTTTCTTGACTACGGTTCCAGCCATTACTCTTTATGAGGTGACCTTAGTCCGTACACAACAGCCCATATTTCAGGCGGCCTCGGCTCTCACAAAGGGCATCACCATGAGTTCGCCGACGATGGTGCTTCAACGAGCGCCTAGTGTTCTACTCAGCCTTTCGAATACCGTCATACGGCCATCTTCTGCAAAGCAATGTCTACATATTTTACGACGATTTTCGCAAACGCAGTCATGGGCGACCCCAGAGAAACACCATGTCCCCCCACCCTTTCAGTCATACCCTCTACCCTCTAAGTTACCATCCTCCCCGCGCAACGAGCCGATACCCGAGATCTCCATTGCGAGCCCCATAGAAATAGCGCAAGAGATGCTGCCCCCCGATCAACCCAAGGCCGTGTTGCAAGTGACCAAAGAATCAGAACAAGAGGCGCAAAAGTCCAGACCCATTCCGCCCAAGCGCAAGTTCAAACCGCGCAAAGCTGCGCTGAAGCTCACGCCTACGGCAGTGGAACAATTGCGCCAACTTCTAGATCAGCCAGAACCCAAGTTCATCAAGGTCGGCGTGCGGAATAGGGGCTGCAGCGGCCTAGCATATCATCTCGAGTACGTCGACAAGCCCGGGCCATTCGACGAGGAGGTAGAACAAGACGGGGTCAAAGTGGTGATAGACAGCAAGGCGTTATTCAGTATCATCGGGAGTGAGATGGACTGGGTGGAAGACAAGCTTAACCAGCGATTCATATTCCGGAACCCCAATATAAGTGAGTTATCGCCCCGGGCGACATGGAATCATGACGAGTAGTCCTAACATTCACACAGAGGAGGAATGCGGCTGCGGCGAATCCTTTATGGTATGATGCAACACCTCGGGCGTTGCCTACGAGACGAAGACACTAGATGTACGCTTTTTTTTTGCATTGGGCGGCGTTACTTGGATTAGACTCCTAGAGTCCTGTGTATAATGAGCACGCTATCGAGTGCGGAATTGCCATTTTGACCAAGCAACGAAACCGGCTTGCGAGAACGAAGTTGAATATGGCTTAAATCATAGCAACTAGAAACCATTTTATCATGTAAAGTACCTAAGGTACCTTGGAGGATCGCTCCCGGGAGGTGCTATTACCTAGAGTACCGAACCGCTAAAAGGAGCAACGGTGTGAATGATACCCTTTTTCCCATATGATTATCGGAATTCTAACCCTGTTTGATATACCTAGTTGGGGTGGCCTACATTCATCCCTTGGCTCAGTGAGTGCTAAGTTTGGCATAACACATTTGACTTGCCGAGTCTACCCAACCGTGCCGTTTTGTCTATTGAGCTTCGAGGTCATCCATGAAAGAATGACTTCCGTCCATGAGGACACCAACTGCTGTAAAGGCACCCATGCCAGTCTTCCCTTAGCGCCTGACGACCGCATTCGATAAAACTAAAAGTGAAGTCAAGATCCATTTGGAATGAAGGCTAAATACGGGCGCCAATCACTCTTACTTCTTGCAAGATTGTGGATGGAGGTGTCACAGCGAGACAGATTCGCAATTTTATAATCAATACAGCCTCCCTTCGACCCGATGGTATCGGGGGTTGCTCAGTCATCGCGGCACCTTTACCGATGTCCAATCCGTAAATATCCGGCATGGCCGTATCGTTATCCCTCTCTATCACTCTTCCTCGTATCGCCGCCTTAGCTCGCGCGTGCATTTGGCGACGCAACTGTTAATAATGCCCCCCTTACCACGTCGAGACAACGGAAGCTCCAGGTTCGCTAGAGATCTCGGCAAGAATATCCCGCAATGTGCCGCCCATACCTACGCATACCTAAGGGGATAGATGACGGCCGGGAGGCCCCTTTCAGAGCATCTTAAACGGCACCGGACAACAGAAACAGGCATAGAAAGACCGAGTTCCGCCTCAAGCAAGCTATTCTTGAAGCACTGTCCCAGGTTCGCGGCGAAATCTGCTCGAATTGATATATCAGGCTCTCCAAGGCTATGAATTCCACGTTTTTCTAAGCGGTAAAGTGCTTGCGTATAGGCAGCCAGTAACATAGGCAAATCTGGCAAAAGGTCTCATTCAGCTCACGATACCCACCACGTGAAGAACACAGCGCCTAGATAGGTGGATTCCCTCTGTGGGGGGAGAAGCTGTCAAATCCCCCTGCCGAAGAGAATCATCTCCTGTGCCGCCCTAATACATGAATCGACCTGCCGCAAGGCAAGTAAATCTGCGAGTCATCCTGCGCCTAAAGCTGTCTTCCAGCTGAGCGGTAGGATGGGCCCGATAGTCGAGCACCTAGGCCCGTTCCTGGTCCGAACAAGGCTGCTGCGGGATTTTCTCCTCAGAAGGGCCGAGAGCGATCGAGGCGGAGGGTTGGGAAATGTTTTATGCCTGGTATTGGTTAGTGATCGGCTGGTTCAGCAGGATCTGATCCTTGTTCCACATGTTGAAGATGCTGGCGCTGATGTCTTGGCATCCTTCGAGGAACGCGTTGAAATAGTCGATGCTAGCCCTTGTCGGAAACGTCCTCTTGCGGTGGGACTTGATGGGACTTGTTAGGCCTTGTTACTTTTGTTGATATGATGGTAGATGAGTGCGAGTAGGTATCCGACGGATCGCTTGGCTCAAGTCTTATCCGATGTTCAAGAATTGTCACGATTATGCGTATTTTTGACCTTGCTTCCATTGTCGCCAGCCCGTTCATCATTGCTACCACTGTGCTCCTGGAGAAGGGCCTGCGCTGGGAACGGTTGTTAGTAGACAGGTTCCCTTAAAAGGCGCAGCAGGGCCTCATGACTTAGCCTTGCATATGCATCGCTCGTAGCAAACCTGCTCAACTCTAGAGTGTCGTAGGAACCTCGGAAGTATTGAGCAGTATGCGCACAACCAAATCTACTAGATCTCCTCGAGTTCGCACCTCCGCCTTCTCCAAGCTAGCCTTGTCACAGAACGACCTAGTCAATGGGAGACATTAATTAGGCCAATATTATTTATATGCAGAGGTGTCTACGTGAGTGGGATCCAAGCTCACATCGCTGGCCTGTCTCCGTATATACCTATGTATCCCTCCGGTATAGACCCGTTTCCTCTCTTGCCTGAACCATCGCTATACGAAGAACGCCTGACTGACTGGGACATTGACCAAGAACGCCTACAACAAAACCAATTAGACGTCTGTCATGGGTAAATCAGGATCGATCTCAGTTCCCAAATCCCGATCCTCAAGAAATCTCCGGCCTAGGAGGTCATCGGGGAGATAATCCTGCTTGACCTTGCCATCCTTGTAGTTGGGGTTATACTTGTATTCCTTGCCGTATCCAAGCTCGCGCATCAGGCGCGTCGGCGCATTGCGAAGGTGGATGGGGATTGGCAAGCCGGCAACGCCCGGCTCACGTAATGCTGCGAAGGCATTCCCCAAGCCGCGGTAGGCTCGTGTGCTCTTGGGCGCCAGCGATAGAGCAACAGTACAGTGTGCTAATGGAATCCGCGCCTCCGGCATGCCGATCTGTTGCGTGGCGGTGAATGTCGAGGTTGCGAGGGTTAGCATGGAGCTATCTGCAAGCCCAACATCCTCGGATGCGATAACGACCATGCGCCGCGCAATGAAGAGAGGGTCTTCGCCCGATTGCAACATCCGCGCAAGATAGTATAACGCGGCGTCGGGATCAGAGCCACGTATAGATTTATGGAAAGCCGAAACGGAATCGTAGTGTTGATCGCCAGCACGGTCAAAAACCAAAGTTTTCGTCAAGGAGGCCTTCATATCCTCTTTTGTGACCTCTCCTCGAGCTGCCAGGGATAACGCAAGTTCGAGAAGGTTGAGGGCTGTTCGGGCGTCGCCATCTGCAAAGTTAGCGAGATATGCGAGAAACTCTTCGTCGAGCGGCGGAGGTGGCGTCGGCGATGTAGTGGGCAGCTCAGCCTGAAGAGCACGCGTCAAAATTCGCTGAATGTCCTCGGTGGTTAGCTTCTGAAGCGTCAAGGTACGACACCTTGACAGAAGCGCATTGACGACCTTAAAACTCGGGTTCTCTGTTGTTGCGCCGATCAATGTAATGATACCAGCTTCTACAGGCTTGAGAAAAACGTCTTGCTGCGTCTTCGAGAAGCGATGGATCTCGTCGCAGAATATTATCGTCTTGCGCCCGGTTAGCGTCAGCTCATTGGCAGCTTCTGCGAATAACTTCTTGCACTCCGCAATGCCTGTGCTCGTGGCATTCATCTCGACGAAGCGTGACCCAACCACCTGGTTCAAGTGGTTGGCAACACAAAGTGCGATCGAAGTTTTTCCAGTTCCATTCGGCCCCCATAAAATTAAAGAAGGTATGCTGTTTGTCTCGACGAGGGATCGCAATACGCCCTTAGGTCCGACGAGGTCCTGACCAAGAATTTCGTCGAGGTTGTTTGGGCGCATACGCTCGGCAAGGGGTGCCACGCGGCTTATCTTCGTCTTCATCCTCTTCGCGGCCGGGCTACGTGGTGCCGGAAGCGTGCACTCTGGTGGTCTGCTGGCATCCCCGTCGCCATTCCCATCGGAGGACTCATTCCCAGGACCGTCGTCAAAAGCTCGCTTCACACCAGGGTTCGGTTTCGACGTGCCCGCGCCGCCGTTGGTCTTAGACGCGACAACACTGCTGACTGTCGCGTGCCGTTTTGCGGAGGGCGTCTGGAAGAAGCTGGAAGCGGGACGCTTCTGTGTCACCGGCACGGTGCCATTTGTGGCCGACGCCGCGGGGCTTGAGGAGGAGAGAGGCGGGTTTTCGACGATGAACGTTTCGCAGCCGGAATCTAAGTGGTCGTTGATTCTCGAGGATTGGACCTGTTTTGAACAGGCCGGGCACTCCACCATGGTGGGTTTTCTATAGTCTAAAAACACGAGGTTTTATACAAGCGGTGCCGGGCAGCTAATAAGAAAGAAAGGAAGAATACGGAGGCCGTACAGCCATCGAAATCCAATATATGACGAGGTTGTGCTGAGAATTGCGTTCTCTCACTCTTTTTCTTTTGGTCATGACGCGGTCACAGCGAGCGAGCCGGTAGCAACTTATAGCGTAGATGCTGCGTGACGGCGACGGGCGACGGGCATTCTAGACGGAGTGGGTCCGCTATAGAGCGGGACGGATGTGGGGCTTGACTGCCCAATCCAAGATCTCGGTCTGCCAAGTACACGGTGCATTGCGCATGTATCTCACCTAGATATGGTGCTGTGTCTCGCAGATAACGTCGTCCTTATCTGGTACGAAATGTTGCTTTGCCTGCCTGCGAACCACAGATGGTGTACACCATTGACACCTTTAACACTGTGTAAGGTACCTCAACTTCCAATTAGCGATGCGCTTCCCATACCGGTACCTTAAGCTGGCACCTAACTGCCTATCGTGTGCTGCGCTAAACAAGCAGACGAGTGGATCATCAATCGTGGCCCTTCTCGCACCTCACTCACTATACTAGGTGCCTACACTGCGTGCTCTAGCGTAAGGTAGTGTAGATAATCAGGTATAGACGCGATGACTTGTCAGACTCAAGAAGCATACCAAGGTATGGTGTTGGAATATCAACGGTGTGGTTCGGTGCTCAATTCTCATCGACCAGTTGCCTAGGTACCTGATTTGCCCATAATCACCAAGGTAAACCCTACCGTACGTACCTAGACTAACTACTGCCGGTTGCGTCTCTGCTTCTGACCGGGGAAGCACTGGATTTTCTGGCTATGAAAAAGACGTGCAAATTGTTATGTATACAGCGGGTATCGTTTTTTGTTTTCTTATTTCCACGATTATTTATGGCCAAGGGGAATCGCCTCATCTTCCTCTCGAGAGCTTCGACCTCTTCGAGGGTGGTTCTGGGCCGGCCTCGGCCTCAGGTTCGGCCTCGCTCTCCTCTTCCTCAGATTCGACATCCTCGTGATTAACATCGTCTTCGTCCAGCTCCTCCTCGACATCGAGCTCTTCTTCGCCTTCTAATGCGTCGCTCGGCAGATCGTCTTCTGAGTTGTCGTCTATGATGCCATTTGTGACTGGTAGCTCGTCGTCATCAATATCCATTAATCCGTTGGCTAGGTCAGCGTCACTGTCTTCTCCTTCGACATAAATTATGCCTTCTTCATCTCGTACGTCTTCAGCCTCTTCGGTGTTCCATTGCTGTCTTCGTAACTTCAATTGTGTGTCCATGAGATCCAATTTTCCCTTCAAGGCCAGTAGCGAGTTTAGACCCCTTGCACGCTCATCCAGCACGCGCTGCAGCTCGCTTAATCTCTTCACAAGGCTGGGTTGCGCAGCCAACGCGCCTCCGTGGCAGACGAGGGTGGTCTGTACCCATGTCATGAGGCTGCCGGCACGTCCAGGGCGACGATGCATCCTAGAAGCCAATTTGGCGAGGAGAATGCCAGCAAGAGTCGAATCGAGTCTTTGGATAGTGTTGTCAATGCTTTTGCCATCGGTGACGCGGAAGCATGATTCGAGGAGATCTGCATCATCGGTACGAAGTGCCTGGGAGAGGACTGACCCCAGCGACGAATGGCTTGGAGGCGCTACGGATCGTCCTTGGGCGGCGACGGCATTGGATTGGGGACCCAAGGTCGGGGGAACATCTATTGTGCCGTGCGCGCGTGCAAGCTCCCCTAATGTGGGCTGTGCTGGCTCTTGGTCGGATTCGCCGTCATTGTGAATGTTCGAATCGACCATGGGAATATCAGTGATAGCATTGCCAGCATCGTCACTTCGTTTCCGGGGCAGACCGTCTGTTGTCGTCTGAGTAGGGGGCTCTCTGTCCTCTTCAGGCTGTGCGTGGTCGTCGTTTATTCCATAGAGTTCATTATCGTCAAGGTCGTACTCGCTGCTCTCCGTATCGCTTGGAATTTCTATTACCTCTGCTGTCGGGATGGCATCGTCCGTTTTGGAGGCTTCAGCAGCCGACACGGCTGTTTCAGACTCGTTTATTTGGGTTCTGGTTAGTTTTTTCGCACTCTGCTTCGTTACCGGCTGGGCGATTTTAGCGGAGGCTTTCCGCTTCGTCGACATGTTTATTGAAGGGCTGTTGCCTGGACAGAGAAGTATTTCGTAGGGGCAGTATAGGATCTGTTGATACTTCCGTAGAAAGGTGCCTAGGTAGACTGCAACAGATTGGCGTCAGGTAGTTGGTTAATTGGCTGGAACTTTTTTGTTTGCTTGACAATCCACTACATATCACGATAGGGTCGAAGATTTTTCCGCATGGAGCTCGGCCCTTAGCAGACGTACCTGCCACGGTGCCGTATTCACGTTGGGCGGCAATTTACACACTGTGGATTTTGGCCAACATTGTTAGCCACACCCTACCTAGGTACCAATCAGTTGGTTTTGAGCAGGTGTCATCAGCTGCCAGCAGTTACAACGCCAAATCTTTAGGCAGCTACGCCATGTACTCTCCAAGTTCTTGGCGGAGATTTCCTCAACAATGCAATCTACGATGTGAGCTATGTCCATGGTAGTTAAGGTCAATTGTCATATGACTCTGTTACATATATATATATAACTAGATAGATAGTTTGTATATAGTAGATCGTGAAGTTCTCATCAACATCGACTTGACTGTTGTGTATTATTTGTTCGAGTCCTTGTGGCATTACCGGCACCTAGTCGGGGGTCATGTGACGGACCAATCAGTCGTGGCTTCTGCACTCACTCCCGGGGCCCAGAGAGAGTCAGAATCTGTGGCTTTCGTCATTTCCTAAATGTACAGGGTTCCAAAAAGTACGCGTCATGATTGGATTTCAGAGTGGATGCGCCTCGAGCTGCCAATGCGATCGGATTGTGATTGGTGGCGAGCCCAAGCTAGACAAGCAACCTTTGATTTCTCTCCTCTTTGTGTTGGAGGATAGCACTGTATTCTACAGTGTCAAACACTGTGTGCCCGATAAACTGCGATAGCTTCGCGTGTATTCCGTAGGTACCAGGTGGTCGTGGCGAGGCTCAAAAACGGCGCCTAGCATAGCAATAACGCGGACATTGATGCGCCAGAGGATGCCTCTCTTTCGTTCCGGATAAACAACGGATTTGGATCCACTGACTCGCGGGCAAGACGATAATGGATCTAATAGCCGCAGAATGTGTACGTACGTCCGTACTATGTAGCAGATAGCCCGCCCACCTGGAGCCGACTCTCCTTCTCACTAGAGTGGCACTTGGACCCTCGACTGTTTCTGGCTCCACACACACACCTAACTTCACTACACGCGTAGACCGATCAGCACATGGGGAAATCTTTACTATGTAAACAGGTACTTCACCTCTGAAGGTTTTGTGCTCATGTGGTGCCTAGCCGGAGAGGCACAAGATATGAGATAGATGCCTCTGTTCATAGTGTACCTAAGGTACTCCATATAGAGGCCCTGGTGCGTAGTATACATATAGCAAAACGATGCTACCGACATCGGTACATCGCGTACCTACTGAGTGCCTTAGGTATTGTCTCTTGCTAGGCACGTTGCATAGCACGATTGGGTACCATTTAAGATTTCCCCCTGTGCAGGTCCGTACTCAGAACGCTGGATAGTCGAATTTGGGTGTGTACGGAGTGGCAGTGGAAATACATTTGCCAACGCCAGTGGACGGTGCACGATGTAGGTACCGAGCGTCGACTGTGGCGAGTCCAGTGAAACGGCATGCCGGATCTAGGCAGGCTAACAGAAGGGCAGGCCTCTGTCTGCGGAAGCTGTGTGGGGATTGATTGGCCACTTGGCTCATCCTTTTGGCCACTCCGTGGCGTGCCCCAACCAAGGTAGCCCTTGTCCTAAATGCTAGGCTCCGGCTAGGTGGAGTGGGCAGTGATTTTGACCGACTGGGGGCAATGGCGCGTCTCTACAAATAAGAAACAGGCCCCAGAACCAAAAGATTTCGCGATTTTTCTCCGCCTGCGCATGCACCAACCTTGAGCTGACGCGAAATAGACACTTCCAAATTTCCCAAGTATTTTTCCATCCTTCCCTCCTATTTCTCACTGCCTCTCCCCCCTCTCCGCTGCGCGCGTGCCTTTTCCAACCAACCAACCAATTCCTTAAGTCCGAAGCGCCGACCATAATAATAATAATACAACAACACAACAACACGCAACGTTTAGGCCCAAAAGGTACTTTGTACTTCCCTTTTCAATTAATGCATTTTCGCAAGCCTTTCCAGTAATTTGATGAACGCTGCGCTCGAGTTGAAACGTCATTTTCGATCCTGTTAAAGCAATAATTTTAATTCCGATTTGTTTCCTTACCGTCCACCCAAAACGGAATCGACTAACTCTCCAATTGCGAGCTAGACACTGCACTGTCCACTTTGGTTGCATCTCTCCACCTACCATCGTCAAGCTTGCCGGCGCAACCTTGTCAAGCTTCAATTATAAACCGGGCCGCACCCTGTTGCCCGTCTCTCGCCCAACACCATCGTTGGTCAATCTTTTCGCTGATCTACACCGCCGTTCCATTTCCTCGAGGTATGTACCAAATTTGACATTTGTTCGTCCTTATCTGATCGGGCGTCACATTACTATCCTGCATTACCATCCACATGCCTCATGCCACAGTCTTATTCCACTTGTTGTCAAAAGACCAGGACACTTTTTATTCGGCGGTGTTTACCTACTGCACCTTCCTTAACCAATACCCCGTTGTCAGATAGTCAAACTCCCGGTCCTTACTCCGACGCCGGCCCCACGCCCGGTGGTTCGGATGAGGCCCGGTAGATTCGGCCAAGTGGTCATCCTGACATTCCCCCCCAATTAGTCCTGCACCTGGCCCTTTTGTATCCATCTATATTGTTGGCAACCCGAGCCCCGGCCCTTCCCAGGCTCGTTTCAAAGCTTCGACGGTAGTACAGCATCCATTGCTTGCTTCTACGCGACTCAAGCGCGATCGAGCCCGTGCACGGACCACCACGCCCTGTGGCTACCTAGCCATACTAGTGCCAGCCGAACGTACCTTCCCAACCGTACCTACCTCCCCCCACCTGCCTTGCCTTTCCATGTTTGCGAAGGAAGCTCTTTCCTGCCGAGTGGTGGACAAAGGGTAACCAAGCGTCGCCGGGTTCTCTGGCGATTGTCCAAACCATTCACCCGGCAACAACTTTCAGGGCCCATTTCGAAGCCTCGTCCCCTTGTCCAAACCATTATCCCCATCAACAACATTCGTCACATTTTGCCACCTCTCATTACCTTGACACCCACTATCCATTGTTCACACGCGCAACCCAACCACCACTCGAGAAGTTTACCTCGTTTCATTTCTACGTCTACTTGGCTTCTTGCAATATTGCCCACGCAAAGCTCAGGAACGATTACTTGCGGTCGCGCGAGCCTTCGTTTGCGTTTCTTCGTCCACGTCGAGTGGTCAATAGGCTTGCTTTCATACCGCGCAACGCACCGACGACTAATTGAACCTCGCGATACAGAAATTAGGCCTTTCGATTTGTTCATGTGCAATCGCTGTCTCGCACTTGGGCACTGGTCTTCTTGTTCCCCCGATTGCGCTCGGCGCCTCGACGATCGGCAAACATGGCTTCGGAAGAGCCACAGAAGCTGCCACTAGCGGCCCAGAAAGCGGATCCTGCGCCTGTTGAAAAGGTCGAGGTCGAGGTTGAGGTCGATGGGTCTGCCGCAAAGGCTGTTGACGGGTAAGTTTGTTACTGCATGCGCATTGATTGCTTCTCGGTCGCTCAGCAGAGATTAGGGATGCGAAACCAGATGCGGAACTGCCACAATCTAAAGAGGCTCTTATCACTAATGGCGATGCGCAAAAACCCACACCCGTCGACGATGGAGCAAAGAGCTCTCACAATCAGCAGGCCTTTGTTGCCAATAGCAACGTCGAAGGCGCATCCCAGCCAGACACAGCCAACACACTCCCCGTGGAGGACACCGATATGACAGAGGCTAATGGGACATCCGAGGTAGAGCAGAAGCCGTCATCCGAAAAGCCCGAGGACGACGCTGCTCTACGCGCCCCCGAAACAAAGACAGCAGATATTACAAATGAAGCTGACGCTGGAGCGGTAGGCCCGATTGATGAATCTACCGCGGAGTCGAAAGCCACCCCGAAAGAGCCCTGTGCAAATGTCCCGGCACCCGATGCCAAGTCAGAGTCCATGGACATTGATGACTCGACGGAACACCCCGACTTGCCATCGAGCGCCGAACAGGTCGAGACCACACAAAATACTTCGACTGTGAGCGACGCACCCATCGTTTCGTCACCTAACGACTCTACCCAAGCCGCCGATTTGTCTAAACTTGAAATCAAAACAACGCAAGAGGCAACAAATGTATCTTCCGCGCCGGCAGATGTCACCATGGCCGAGGCGCCCTCAACTCCTACAAAGGTACCCCGTGAACGCGAAGAAGACGACGCCGAAGAGCCTGTTGCTAAAAGAGCTAAAACTGCGGATTCGGGTGAAACTATGGCAGACTCTGTATTGGTGGCTATGAATTCCATTGTTGATACGCCCGCGCAAGAAACGGGAAGTGCAGGACTGGATAGCGCAATTCCAGATCATCTACCAATTACGCCGTACCAGAATAAAAAGACGCGCGAAGTGCTCGCTAACGTGAAGAAGACGAAAACCGGCGGCAACTTCCGAAAGCCAGTGCAGGAATTGTGGCCTGGACTGTGGAACGACTACAAGGCAAAAATCGAGAACCCTATCGATATTTCTGCTATAGAGGTCAAACTCCGTGAAGACAAATACGCCAATTATGGTCAGTTCAAAGCGGACGTAAAGCAGATTTATGAGAATGCCGTCCTTTTCAATGGCCCCCATCATGAAGTCTCACGTGCGGCGGCTCAGGTGAGAGACTATATATTAGTCAGAATGCCAGAGATCATTCACACGAAAGCGCCTGTCAAGCCCGAGAAAGGCAAGGCCCAACCTACCCGTCACACTGAACCCCGAGCCGCAACCCAGCCCCGCCGTGCGTCGCATTCGCAACCACCGCCACCGCCACCAGCGACAACCACGAAACCTAAGGTTGAAGCATCGCCCAGTTCTGCCTCAGCGTCAACTACCGCTCAAGCCTTTGCAATTCCCCCATCGGGCATTCCCCAGATCCGACGTGATTCCACTCGAGACGACCATGACCGACCAAAGCGACCCATTCATCCGCCGAAGAATCGTGATCCCGAATATGCCTCCAAGGCCAACCGCAAGAAGAAGCTGGACCCCGAACAGCGCTTTTTCGAGGTCGTTCTCGACGAAGTCAAGAAAGTTAAATACTTTGCGATGAACCAGTGGTTCCTCGCACCCGTAGATCCAGTAGCCCTGAACATACCGAATTATTTCAAGATCATCAAGAAACCTATGGATCTTGCGACTATGAGCGAGAAAAATTACGACGGCGAATACAAGACGGTAAAGGACATTGAGAAGGATATGAAACTTATCGTCCATAACTCTGAGATATTCAACGGCCCAGACCACGATGTCTCGAGCCAGGCAAGGCAGCTGGAAGAGCTCTTTAAAAGCCAGCTAGCCGGGAAGGACAAGTGGATGGAACGTCATGTTCCCTCAGCTACATCTGCAGCACATGCGTCTGGTGCTAGTCCCCAGCGGAGTATTGGCGAGTCAGATGATGAGAGCGAGGGTGAAGGCGACGAGGAAGATAGTGATGCGATTCAGAGTCTTCAACAGAGATTGAATGAGGAGCAGGAAAAGCTAAATCGGCTGCTAAATTCCAAGAAGCCTGATCTTACGATGATGGAAGTTCAGCAGTCCATGGTCGGCATGCTTCAACGCAAACTGGTAGAAGAGCGGACCAAGTTCCACAGCGAGAAAAAACCCAAAAAGAAGAAGGCAGCTAGTTCAAAGAGCAAGTCTAAAGCTGGCGGGGGTGGCCCAGTTAGCGGTAACAAGAAATCGTCTGGGCCCGCCCACACAAAGAAACAAGCCGGCGGCAGTAAGAAGACGGCGTTACCAAAGAAGCGACCTATCGGGGCACTGGAGAAGGCGGTTATTGCTGAAGGAATCAACGAGCTTGATGGCAACACCCTTACCAAGGCTGTCGAAATTATCAAGAGAGACACCGGTCAAAATGTAAGTAAAGGACTTCAAAATATGCGTACCTCGTGGGATTTCTCAGCCGCACCTGCGTTTGGGCAGGGGCTTCTAAAGATCCGGCAGCTTGTTCTAACTCATGACAGGAGAATGATGATGGCGAGATGGAGTTGGACATAGATTCTCTGACACTTGACGCTCTCACAAAACTCTACGACCTTATCAATAAGGCGCATCCTCACATCCGTCAGAGTCTTGCGAAGAAGCCTGAGTATAGCAATGCCCTAAACTCGGAACCTGAGCCCAAGGCCAAGCCCGGCGGGGTCGCAAAGGCCAAGAAGAATAAGCCAATGAATAAGCACGAGCAAGAGCGAAAGATCGAGCAGTTGCGCGAGCTGAAAGCCCAACTCCAACGCCATGGCAGTGGAAGTCAAGAACCCCCGCCTGGCGAAGTTGAAGCACCGGCGGCTGCTGATTCGAGCGAGTCGAGCGACTCGGAGGAGGAGTAAAGACGCTACGACGTTATTGACACTGGGAAATATCCTCATGTCATGTACGACATGTGGCATCAGCCATGGTACCAGGCGCCTTGGGCGTCAATACTTTCTGTCGTCGTGTTCCCAAAGGCGACTGTTCGCAGTGGGAGCTGCAGAGAACCTGGCAACGAGGCTTTAAAATGGGAGAGAGCCGGAACTGTATCAGTATCACATTAACATTCACGAAAAAATGGCGGGTTGGCAGGCGGGAAGGAAGAAACTGTGTCTGCCGTGTAGAGTAGCCAGAAAGGGGATGGAGAAGGGCGAAAAAACGATGCAGGCGCGCACGTCGTCATCATTTGGCTGGGAGGACATTTTCGACCAACTGTGTTTCGAACAAATCGGCCTCTCGATTTGGAGTCAGGCGGATTGGCAGGAAACACAGGGCGCACTCACGCCTTGTCTTTGCTAGGGTAGATGCAAAGGACGCCGGAGCAGGTTGTGTTTATGATGCAGCAGGCCTAGGCAGATGCAGACACGCCCAGAATGCACCAAGCTTCCATGTTGCGATGCCAGCATGTGCCTAGCTTTTCTTTCGCGGTGCGCAAGAAATGATTCAGTAGTCGACTGGCGGACCCAAGTCAATCCTGCCTATGTATTAGTGGGTGTCCCCAGTTGTAGAAGCAGAATATGAAAAATTGTTTGAGTAAACACTAGTGCGAAGTCTTTCAGACACATGAAGCCCTGAACCGAAGCGAAGGTTGGCTAGCTGCCTAGCTATACTGACCTCGGCATTGCCACGGATAGATACCATAGGTACTGATGAATCCGGGTTGCCCGCGATAGGAGAAATGAGACATTCACAAATGATGGGGTTTCAAATACCAGTAGTAGCAGTGGAAGCAGCTCTGAGGCAAATGGAGAGCAGTATAAAAACTAGGCGGAACGCAGCCGGCTGGGCAAAGGATGGGAACAAGCGCATGTGTGCAAGAAGATGGCGCAGTAAGTAAGGACACTAGAATGACAATCTGGATCGATTTGATATATGCTGGAGGAGGAACGGAATGGGATAGCTAGCGACTACACGAGCAAGCTGATTCGAACTTCCATCGTCCGGTTAGGATGGAATGGTGCGATGGAGGAACCGCTCCAGCCGGGGATGTCGATCGAGTTACCTGCTGGAACGAGCTGGGGGAATGTGATCGATCGGGGTGTTTAACCGAGACGGGTCCCCGGGGATTTCCTTATCTGGGTTGTATTTTGATATTGACGGTACGGGCAATTCCAGCGCATTCCAGGCGTCTCATTTGGCTATCTTGTGCTGGTAATCGATAGTGATGTCGGTTAGGGAGTACTTTACCGAAACCCGGAGCACGAATCGGCATAAAGGAACTTTTATGGGTAACCACATACGTAAGGTAGGTAGGTACCTCTCTACATTGGGGAGTGCGAAAGCCGGCGACAAAAGAATGGAGACCGGCCGACACCGCTGGTTAGTTGGTCACGACACAGTACTAAGTGAGTGGTAGGTGGCTGCACTTGGGCATGATCGTAGTGGCCGTGGACAGTGAAGGGATTGTGACTTATTCCACGGCAGATTGAAGATTTCGGAGTTATTGAATTCATTTGTAGTATATAAGTGGTGGCGCAGGATGTTTTTACCCGGATACCTTGCCTACCAATCATTGAGTCGCGGTTACGGCTTTTGTCTGTGTATATGGTGTCTCTACCGTATAATTCAGGCGACGGCGACATGGCCGTTGGACCGTGGAATAAATACAAAATATAGTGGTTGTAGAGGGTTGTGCCACTATAAATTATAGTGGCATCGGGGAATCACGGCGGTGCTTGATTGGCAATAGTTACCGTAAGTCACACGGTGTCGGTGACCGGCCAGCGGCACGTCTTGGCCGGTCTCCATTCTTTTTGTCGCCAGCCTCCGTAGCCATGTAACATGGCATTGAACATGTTGGCAACGACAAGTGCCGGGTAACAGCGAGTATTGTATCAGTATCCATACCTTTCCCCCTCCAAATGGTGATTCCCCCCTATCTAGAACTGAACTAGGTAGACAGTCAGACAGTGGCCGACAAGCAATACCCAAGTAAGACGCCCATGGCAAACGCAGATCCCCAGCTGCAACTGTTCAAGCGTCAGTATATCCAGCTCTTCGAGCCTGACTTTCTGGCCTGGCCCCACCAGCAACTGCTGCGGCGCAGTGATGCCCAGGCTTGGCTATTCAAGCACCTCTTCGACGTGAGCCGCAATCCTCGGCTGCCGCCGGAGAGGTACCAGCTGCGTGTCCTGCGGCAGCTCATAGCCCGGATCGAGAAGTCCATCCAGGATCCAGACGAAGATGTATGTCCATACATGTTATACCGTGCCGTGCCGTGTCGTGCTATGTCTTTTTGTGCTGCCTGCCTACCCAGGTTTGGGGAATGCTGATGTGCGATGTTAGGAGATCTCAGACGATCTGATGGGTCGCATTGGAGATCTCATGACACATGGCGTGCCGTCTGAATTCGAGGCGATGAAGGAGCGCGCATATGTGACCTTTACCTGCTTGTCTAGTCAGAGGGCGACGAGGAATCATGACGTGGACGGGAACGAAACCGGTCAAGAACCTACGATCACGCTCCTGGAGAGGCGGAATCTTATATCCGGCTCTCGCACCACGGGCCACCGTACCTGGGAGGCAGCCCTGCATCTTGGTTCATATCTGCTGACGGACACCGGACGCGACTTGATTCGGGGTAAGTCCCTTCTCGAGCTCGGCGCTGGCACGGGATTCCTCGCTATTTTGTGCGCGAAGCACCTGGGTGCGCGACACGTGACAACCACTGACGGTGATGAGTCCGTCGTCGACTATCTCCAGGAAAATCTCGTCATCAACGGCATTGACGATGAGAAATCGATCATGGCAAAGAAGCTATGGTGGGGCGAAGAGCTTGCTGGGACATGGGTTGAACAAGAGTGTTCTTCCGACCCCTATGATGTGGTGATCGGGGCCGACATCGTAAGTCCATGATGGGTTGACGATAGCGGATATCAACCTAGTGAAACGAGAGCGCTGACTCACGTTGAAGACATATGATACGACAGCAATCACGGCCCTCGTTCGGACACTCCGATACCTCTTTCAAATGAAGCCCAGTATTCTAGTGATCATCGCGGGCGTCGTCCGAAACGTGGATACTTTTCAGTCCTTCCGTGATGAGTGCGGTATGTTAGTTCTCGCAGCAGTTCCTGGCACAATGCGCTGACTCTTAATGACCTAGTCCGCTCGGACTTCGCGGTTGAGGAGATCGCCTTTGCCGCTAAGCCGATGCGCGAGCAGAAGGCCTTGTTCTACGCGGCCGCAGTGCCCATCAGGATACTACGCATTACTTCGCGTAACTAGACGTCTCGCTCGAGGGATCCTGAGTACTACGATATCAATCTTCGAAAATTGCATCAACCCCTCGCCCGTTGCGGGAAACCGTTGGGCTTACATACAATTCCCGAAGAGAAATACTGAGCGCCATCTTTTGTTGAAAGGTTTCGAAGCGATTGACTCAGCTTGATATCACCCACTTACATAGCGTCACGAAATTCTATACTTAGTTCTCGTATAATTTGCAGGCGACTGAGGTATATTAGGTGGCATTGTAAGAGCCAGCGGTTTATCGTGCAGCGCTTTGTCCAGACATACCCAACGAACCTCTCCGCCACTCACTACGCAGTATTCCCAGCGTAGCCCAAACGAGCCATACATTACCAATCCCTCGAGCGCCAGAGCTAGCAAACGGGCTGTCTAGTGAATCGAGAGCTAAGCGCCACGCCGTGAATCATGCCCATACCCAGTGCCATTAAACAACTCGGGGAACAACTTCGTCGAGTTCGCGTCCTTGAGGACACCGCTCACGATCACCGCCGATCCATCAAGGATGCTCTGGACTTGCTCGTCCGTGCATGTGGCGCTCACATCCCACAGGAAACAGTAATGAACCGGGTCCTCAAGATTCTTGTCCTTGATGGCCCAGGTGTCCGAAATACCAGTTGTGCTGTAATCCGGATTCGCGGCGGTGTCGATCTTGCCCGTCGCGATGTCCTTGTTGGTGAGCGCGCGGAGGAACATGTTGTGCGCGGTCTCGGGCTGATACGATGGAACCTCGTGGCCGGCTTCGTACACACGCGAGAACGACAGGTTGCCGTATTGGCGTACTTGTCCTCCCACGTACGTGTCGTTCACCACGATGTCGGTATACCCGGCTGCGTGGAATTTGTCCGTATTCGTGTAGTTGATCGCTAGACTGACCGCCTCGCCGCCTATCCAGTTACACGCATAGTCTCTGTCGCCGTATATCATGTGCACCTTGATGCCGTTCTCCAGCAGGTATGCTAGGTCCTGAACCCACCCTGGCCGTACGTAGTCGCCGATTCCTTGGAATGCGTCACTAACGGCGTTTGACGAGCTTGTGAAGTTCAGGGGCACTCCCAGCGCAGCTTGCACGTGTGGCTGGTTGAGATAGAGGGAGTAGAAGGCCTGCGGGAATGGATCGGGGTCTACCGTGGCGAAGTCATAGTAGTTGTTGTTTGAGTATTCCAGATAAGGGCCGCGGACCCGAGTGCTGCAGAACGTCTCAGCGGACTGGCAGATCTCATTGACCGTGGCGTTGGTGCCGACGTTGTCGGGGTCATAGACCGCCGCGATCGCGATACACTCCTCGATCTGATCCCGACAGCCACCTTCGCGGTCCCAGGCATCCAACATTTGAAGGTAGATGGTTTCATTGACGGATTCTATGCCGTAGGTGTTGTTAAACGCTATATGGGGATAGGATGGGTACATAACCAGCCGGTCTACGCACGAGTTGATGAGGATGAGCGTATCGAGGTTCAAAACGAAGTTCTCGTTGGATGCTGTCCCATTCCATGTGCCGTTTTCAATATTTTGGTTCTGCTCCTCGAAGAATGAGAAGAACGCCGGACCGTAACGGCCGCCGTAAGACTCCGTGGCGAGGCTGATCCGAGAGTCTTTCGGGTGATAGGCCGGAAACTCCTGGAACCACTGAATCGCCTATAGTTAGCAACCGATGCTCGATACCCTTTCAGAGCGACCAGGACGAGGATTTGACATAGAGCATGGCTTACCGTTTGCGCGAAGTGCCATATGGCAATCGCAGCGTTGCGGCTACCTTGAGCCGTGGTGCTGCTGTTACCGCTTGGGTAGGTCCCTACAAGCAGTGTTGTGTTCTGCTCGGGGATTTCATCCGAGGAGTCAAGGGGGACCGTTTGGCCCGACACCAGATCATAGGTGAAATTCCGCAGAACGTCGTAAGAGAAGCCAACTTGCACTGGCTGCTCGATATAAAGCATGTTGACTGAGACTGTTGTCAGCGATGCGCCGGATCAGGGTCGCCCGACTGCGCTTATATGGCCCGTGACTTACCCTCGTTATTCCAGGACCACTCGCTCAACCTCGTCGAGTTCGAGTCCGGGTTCACGTAGCAGGGCCCATTCTCCGAGAAGAGGCCCAGAAGTGAAGAGCTTCCCGGCCCGCCGTTCAGCCATATCGACAGAGGCGCATGAGCCGGATCCTTCCGGGCCTCGAAAAACCAGAAGAACGTGTTGATCGGGTAGTCCTGCTCCTCGCCCAAGTCCTCAAGGCTACCCGGTGGCAGGTGAACGTAGCCCGAATATGACTTGACGCCTTTTGTAGTCTCGCAAATTTTAGGCTGTTCGCTTTCGTGTTAGCAAGACGATCCCGTGGCCGGCTGGTAATCGAGCACGTCATCATCGCGATTAACAACCAGACGCAAACAGGTGGCAGATAAGATAAGAGAAAAAAGAAAAGATGCCGATCCTCACCTCTTTGTAGCTAATCGTGACGCCGTGGCCGACCTTTGAATCTATCACCTTCAGCCCCTCTGGTGTAGGCGGGAACTGGGCAACGACGGAGGGAGCCAGGGATCCCAGCGCAAGGCCAACCGCCCAAATAAAGCTCGTCGTCTTCGGAGACATGGTGTCGTCGCCGCCGAGATGACTACTCGTCAAATAGCTTCCCAGGGAGAATCACAGCCGACTTTTACAAGCAACCAAGCATGCCTGTCAAAGGAAGAGCGTGAAGGACTCACGACCACGGGGGCGGAGCGGGCTTTTGGGGACTTCAGAGAGGGGAAAGGGCTAGTAGTCATGATATGATAGCAGGTCGTTATATGAACCGTCAGTGGCGTAAGCAATTCGCTCGCACCCTAGATAGCGTCCAAGCTATTTCCACGCAAAGAAGGCCGAAGCGTCCTTATCTGCGTCTTGTTCCCCGGCCGGTGCATGGATTCGCTGCATCTCGTTCGTTACATTACATCGCGACGTTGCATCGAGATTGCACCGATCCTCCACCGATCGTTCGTCTCGATGATTGCGATGCGCCCAGCTGCAGCAGGGAGAGCGGCCTGGGTCACCCCATGTCTGGCCTGTGCCTGGCGCTCCTCGCGGCGCAAGGATCGTCGGAGCCCTGGCTACATGTACCAGTATCTTCCGAGGCTTCAGGACGCCTGGCGGCGTGCTTCCGCAGGGATGACTTGCTGCAAATGCAGCCTACCGAGTCATCGAATCTGCCTGGTGGCCGTTAGGGAAGGTGGCTAACGTCCTGAGCCCACAATGCAGCCATTCCTGAGGGATCTGGGATCTACCGATAAGTGCCCCGCCTTTCGTTGGCTAGCGACGATGACGACGTTGGAGATGCGTGCAACGGTTGTTCGCCCTATTGTTCGGCCGACCATACGTGTTGCCCGGCCACGCCCGGCCACGCCGCAGATCAACAGGGGCGCCATCCCGCGCAGTGGCCGCGTTCCGCGGTGGGCCGGCAAATCGGATAAACATGCTACCCTGAGGTCTCCATGTCCCCAATTGACTCCAAACTATGACGTAACTTATCCGATCCGATCGGTTGATGACTAAGCAGAATCTTATCCGAGGTCCCCATTGCTATCGTCGCTATCTTCGCTTAGCCGGACACAAGCGGTAACACAATATTGACCCTCAGCGCAGGCAGTGCGAACACCCTAATTAACCCATTCCGACACATTCCGTCCGCATCAACTCGGCATACAGCTCTAATCCTCGTCGAGTGCAAGTCCACGCAACGGACCACCGGCAATTGATTGTTGTACTTGTATTCTGTAAAAGGGCGATAAGATCTCCGCTAGCGTCGATTTCAGTACAAGGCCGAGTGAGATGCTGTGTCGCCGATGCTAGCAATGCCCCATCTGTCTTTTATGTACCTCAGACTCATACACTCACCCTCTTCGTGCGATATTGTAACGTGAACAAACGATTGACGCCCTTCTATATAACGTAGGCGTATCCATACAGTCCCATGCCCATCCAAAATTGAAACGTTAAGGTTGTGGAGGACCAAGCTCTATATAGCCCAGCTACCTCTCCGTGCTCTGACTCCCCAAGCGGGAGGGCCAGAGTCGCCATCGTCGTTCAATGATGGATGTTGCCGCGCCCATTCGTGGATATAGAGCTTGAGAGCCGTCCAGCGGGGAGTTTTGTATCGTGGCCTTCTCCCATATTCGATGGGAGAGACTGCTATCTGCTCATCTCCGCTGGAGTCATCGCTGCTTCCACTGTCCATGCTTCCGCAGCTGAGGCTTATTTCCATGTGACGCATGAACCCCTTCCCAATCTCCACATTGTCATCCTTGCGTAGCTCCTCCAAGCAGATACCGCTGATCTTACTAAGCTCGTCGTCAAAAGCACGCGCTGTGGCTGGATAGCCCAAGCTCAGATAGTTGTATACTTGCGTTATAAACAAGTCATCAAACTCGGCTAGAAGCGTTTCCTCGAATATCTGGCTCTCCCGTTCCTTTTCGAGCCTTTCATCAAGCTCAAACAGATTCTGCACGGGCAAGTTAGTTTGTACGGCCCCCGATGCATACGCAGGCGATAGCGCATCACTCTTGTTCGTAGAGGCCCCGAAAGCAGAGGCGAAAGGGTCGATGGCGGAGTATACGCTTGGCGTACGGAGTAAACCGGGGGGCTGCAGACTCGCTGATTCTAATTTGCTGGCTTTGGACGAACAATACCCGCGCCAGAGACCGGTGGTATCGGATCTGTCACGCTGTCTTTCGTCGAGCCGGTCGGAATGCGAATAGGGATGGTTCGGTTCCATGCGAGTGTACTGCGGGCTGGGGCATGTACGGAAGGTGAGATCTGCACCCAACATCGGCGGTGAGGCAGCTTTACGCATCTTACCGAGCGCGTCGTCCTCGGGCTCGCTGGTACGAAATGCAAAACCCATCCCGAAAGGACTCGTGCGGACGCCAGTGGATGGTGGCGGTGTAAAAAGCTTGTCATAACCTGGCGGCAATCTAGCCGAGAGCACGGGCGAATGCGTAGAGAAAGAGTCCGTTGAGTTTCTGATAGCAGGGTCACGCGACTTGCGATGAGCAGTTGTCGCGCTCCAAAGCGGATTGTCGGGCGGAGGCGTGCTCTCAGGCGCCGCCGGGTTATGATCAGCACTCGTATGAGCCTCTACACGCATTCTGGCCAGCTTTTCGGCGTGTGCGCGCATCTCTTTGACAGCCCATCCCGGGTCCGTGGACTTGCGACGGAGCAATTGAGAGGGACCGTGGCGTAGTGGTGATTCGTCGTCTCCTATTTGGAGATCATCCTCGGAATTATCTCTGGCAAAAAAGTGCTCTACACCCTGGGGTGGCATTCCATTGGGGAAAGCGGACAGGGCTTGCTCGAGCTCCCGTTGCCGAAGGGCCTCTCGGGCCGCTATGCCAAGAAGATAACCCGAGAATTCTTCGTCACACGACTCCCGCCGGTTGCGCAAATCATAGCCCCTGGTGCTCCATGTGCCCGCAAGGTTGCTTTGCGTGTTGTACAGAGCCGCAGCGCCTAAATTAAGCGCAGGAACGGCTTCGCTATCATCCTCCGACGAATTACCCGATTCAGATGACACTATAGTATCGAGGTCAGGGTGGTATGAATTGTGGCGCATGCTTCTCCCTCTATTCGCACGAGCTTTCGGGTGAAAGTCGCGGCGAGGCGTAAAACGTGGCGAAGTGGTCTCATCCTCGGCTCTTGCATTAGCCGGCCCAGCGCTTCTTTTGTCGAGTCGAGGTGCCCCGTGCTTTGATTTTGGTCTTGAAGCATAGATGTGATTGGTATTCGGCGTTATGTCAGTCTTGTCAGTCGGTTTCATGAGGGGACCTTCCTGTCCAGCCCTCTTGCTTTTCCTTGTCGTCTCAATTAATTGAGGCGCAAAGCGCCTCTTAGGGTTCTTCTTTTGCACTGTTGCTTGTGTAATTCCGGAGGCACCGGGGATTGTTGTCGGCGGAAATGCGACAAGTGATTGCGACGTCGTCGGCGAAGGATCAGGAGTTGGTTCGGGGGCAGGCTCGTGGGGGTTCTTGTTCGCAACCCTATATGAATCAAAGGTTGTCTCAATGGGAATGGGCGCAAATCGCCTGATGTTTCTCGTGGACGGTTGAGATGTGGACACGCCCGAGTCCTCGAACTGTAGGGAGGTATTGCTATCTCCGGTCGGTTGTGTTGCATTGGATATTGTGCTGGGGGTCATCAAAGCCGAGTGGCCGACTTCGCTCCTGGTCAGATTGTTTTCGGTGCCGACGTCTCCAGCGTCTGACTTAGTATTAGCATGGCTATCGTTATTGGAAAAAGACACCAGCCGGCGCCCTCCATCTGAGGAAATTTTTGTGGTGCGTTCAATGAGCTGCGGTGCGAATCGGCGCGTCGGCTTCACTACGGGCAGCGCGGCTGCGGGTGCAGATTCAGGCGCAGGTCCGGGTTCTGTCCCAGATCCTGTCTCAGATTCTGTCCCCATTCCAGCTCCAACAGGACCAGTCCCTGGAGCAAACACAGATGTTGGCTGCATCGCATTCGACGCTGGCAAATTAGCAACAGCAATTACCATTGCTGTATAGCTTGCAGCCGCGGCTTATGGGCCACAGCTATGAGAAGGAAAAAAGAAGAAGAGCTGACGATCTGTCGAGATTCATCGAGAAAGATTACCGTGCTAGTAACGATAATCGATAATCATAGCCATCTACTGTAGGCATACTTACTATACCGTAGATAGATATGGCGGATGTAAGGAGATTGCAGGACTTCAGCAGCAGCTCTCGCAATTCGGATTCAATAATATTAGAACGACGCGGCTGGGCAGATGAAGGACGTCGGGATGTTGTGTACGTAAATAGATATCACGAGATTTTTCCACATGACGAACAAAAGCCGATGACTAGGGCACCCCTATTCCGTATTTCGATGGGCGACCCGCCCCATGTTCGCCCCTTTTCCGGACCCTGACGACTGGACCTAGGGAGGTACACGTAATGTAATGTCAAGAACACGCCAGCGAGAGAGGCGAATGGCCAGCAGGTATTCCGTATTACCTGGGTACTTCTGGCCGTAGGCGGTGGGGGTGGTTGTGGATCGTGAGCGTGGATAGTGTAAAATCAGGTACTTTAGTTGAGAGGTAGAGAATCAGAGGGACGATTTCGGGGCCGTGACTTTCGATGACAGCTTCCCTGAAACATGTGTCCGGTCCGGTCTTGATCAACTACAGGCACGACTCAGATGTGTACCTGCCGTCTCGTGGGCAACTTACTCTAGCGCGCGTACTATGCTAGATAGATGGCCGGTATCTGCATAACTACTTTAGTTGCCTACACCGCATTATGTGCACTACCATGGGTAACCTGTATCTAGGTAGCAGTGGAATCAATCAATCCCCCGCGTACGTCCGTATGCGGTAGGGATGAGTACTGCGAGGCAGTATCTACGGAATACAGTATCCTATCAAACCTGAGGTTTCAACATGTCAGCATGTCGTCGGATTGGTAGACACTGGAAGCGTGATAACGGCGGGACGCTACCTATGCGAGTATATCGCACTAGTAATCATTATGTAAGTACAGGGCATAGTGTACCTACTTAGTGGGTATACACGCTATAGTACCTACAGTATAGGATCCAACATCACGACCTATATGGACTTACTAAGTGCCAAATAATCCCCTTGCGTTTACTTCCACTTTACAACGCACGCAACGGGAGACCCCTTCTTTATAAAGGGATTTGATCCGCCGTGAATTTCTTCATCGACCTATCTTTTTCATTGTAATGAGAAGATAAGCAGATCACCCCCTACCATACTGGTGCACGCAGTGTAGTCACGAGATCAGAGTCCCATGCGACTTGGCTCGTCTCCGCATGTATACTTGGCCCATTATGATCTGTCCGCACCCGCATCCGAATACACGCATCCTGCTACATACTCCAATCCATCCCACTCTACTGCATTGTATATGCCGACCCGCGACTCACCGTCTCTCGGGATCCCTTGTTACATCCCCGCCGTCTACTGACCGACCATTTCCCACAGCACTACCGCCGAGATGCGGAGTCTATCCCGGATCTATCTAGGCACTTTGTGCGGGGGGACTACGACGGGATACCACGAATACTAACGCGATAATATGCCGATATAGTAATACGGTAGGAATACAGAGGAGCGGCGGTCAATAAGAACCCATCCGGGCTGAATAAGGTCGATAAACTTGTCGACTACTAGATACTAACCAGTTCAAAAGTACTTCGTTTAGACTACCAGTGAATCAATACCTATCTATGACGACCTCTCGTGGAGCTCATTGATTGATTATCTGTATCGCCCACCTTGACGTGGATCAGGCCTGGTTCTTTATCTCCTTTCTACGGAGACGCATGGACCATAAGTCGGGAACCGGATGGTCAATGACAGCCGTCAGCTAAGAAATTGGGCTTCTAAACACCTAGGTATACATTGTAGACGGCATCGCCTGCGGTTTTGCCAGCATCGGTATCGACAACACTCTGCTAAGCTAGTGGAGGAGTCCTGAGTATGCCACATCATCACACGTTTTGCGGCTCCTGGATACGCACTTGGTGAAGACCGAGAATCTTACTTTACAGTTGTCATCCCGAAGCTTTAGGGCCCCGGCTGATAATCAGTGACGTTCCGGCGAGAAAAGTCCAAGGGTTTTGTAATTCACCTTACGACAAATTTCTCTACTTGAATCCTAAAGGCAAGGTATCGCTATATCTAATTCACCCTTACCTCCGACGAGGGGTCAGGTTTCATATAAGTATGAGGGGATTCGGATCATGATCCCATCGGGGTTTATATTCCTCCCCCTGTTCTCGTATCCTCGCTTATGGTGTGGCAAGATCTGACACCACTCACGCTCAAAATACCGAATATAGGGCTATAGAGTGTGACCTACGGGCATCCAAGATTTCATCGAATTTGAAGAGCCAGAAGAAATCCCCGCGAGCATTTTCCATATGACCTTCAAGTCCAACCAAAATCATGCCTTGTCCCTTGGCCGCAATACATCGTGGTATGGACACCCTACTTTTAGCCCGGCTACATAGCACTAAACATTCACAAATCCTCGCCGGCAATGAAGAGGGGGACTACCCAGAAGTAAGTGTAGTCTCGTAATTATTTCTCTTGAGCAGATCGTCATGCGCTCAAAGCATCATCTCTCCCCCTCTAAGTTTTCATTTATTGTCTGTATTCCAAAAACATGTATCTCATTACATAATTCTCAATATATCTCTAATCTTGTCTCCAAAGGCTTGATGCTCGATATAGTCAATTAAAACACCTCTTCGTATAGCGTACTCATCCGATCGTGGTATTCTATTGTCCTAAACAGTGAGATCATTGTAACACTACATACCCAGCTCGACAAATCTTCTCAGGTCATTATAACTCACTGGTCCCTAGGCTGGATTTGTCCCATTGTGGTCGAGGCCTGGTGTCGTCCCAACCTCTGTCCTCCGATATACGCTTCCAAGATCATAGGACTACTCTCACAGCTCTAAATACATTCATAGGGTAAGTGTAAACTGAATCTATCCTTGCCAGAAGGGAATTTCAATTGATCATCGCGGCGATCCTGGTGGGGTCACAGGCATTCATTACCGCGACTAGCATTGGAAACCTACGAATATCACTCACGAGGCGGGTTGCTGTGATTCTGATCTTACTGACCCACGTTCTGTGAGCTGCATGCCGCTCGGTGACAAAGAGCTTTACACGTCAGATATTCAGCTAGTCACTGCCCAGAATCATCGACATAGCTTTGTCACAATTCACCACGTTTTGGAACAAATTCCCAAGCTCCGACTTCGCCACTGATCTCTTGCTGTTGACTTTCTAAACTGAGCCACGCTATCTGCGGGCGTTACCCCTGTGTGTGGCTCCTACTTTGAACCCTTCATAGGAAACCCGAAGTCCAGGGCCCACGTTGAAAAGCTACCCGGGCCTGACGATAACTTTCCACATGGCAGGGCCCGGCTGGGTTCATACTAGCTACTCAAGTGGTTTCACGAACCCGGTTATATGATATTCACGGAATACCTGTCCGTAAATACGACGTACGGAGGTACTCAGATGATAGGTGTTGAGGCCAGTCACGAGCGCTAAAGTCACCAAGGGCAATTGTTTGACAGCAATAGTCAATTAACACGTAATACAACCTCGACATGATTGGATTTCTCCAGATATGTATTTATTATGTCTCGTGCGCTATTTTCAGAGGTCGTACTACGAAGCGAAGCAGACTATAAGTATGGTGTAAGGCCTCGATGTCTCGAACCAGATGGAAGCAACTCAAGGACACTTCAGAGATAAATCATACTGTACCAAAAGCGTCAGTTATCTCTTCTCTTAGTTTATTCTCAAAGAATACAAACAAACCTTTCTCGAAGGTGTGCCTCGGAAAGCACTGAGCATCATGATCCACAATTGGCATCGCTAAGGACATAGGTACCAGATCCACGTCTTTCGTTCAAATTATCAAGCAGGAGACGTATATGAGAAATTCCAAGCCGTGAGAGCGGTAGAGCAGGTGTTACGTGGGGGCGTAACAGTTATAAACGTTCGTGGCTAGATTGACAAAGCCAATGTATGCGGGCGCACATGTCCGACCGTTCTCCCGTCAACGAGAATGTGCAGTTGTCTCGCGGCGGATGGCGCGATTGGCCGCGGGAGCATGTCACCGCAGCATTGTGGCTTCGAGTTCGTCCAATTCGTCCATCCCAAGCCAAAAGCTTATAAGCAGTGGTGAGATGTTCGGCATTGCTATCATTCGCCAGCCACGGGAAATGTTGTGTCGCACCCGACGGCTCAATTCTGATACCTGACCCGATCAACTCGGAGTGTCCAGTTTCAATCGTTCGTACGTATCCTGGCACGGATGTCAACGGGTCGGAACCGTGTTTTGGTGTCAAATTGCGATGCTACCGTGTGGCGGGTACTGGGCTGCCCAATCCCTTCGGTGGTTTATTCGAAACCGTCTTCATTAAGAGCGAAAAAGCAAGTGGCCGTATCAAGGGATCCGTAACCCGGCATCCGGGCGGGTAATGAGCAGGAGTCCGGTAGACTTTTAAACACCCCCCCACCGCGTGTGCGACCCGTAGGTCGATCACATTATCCAGGGTTTCGTTGCCAATTTACCTCTGCCGTTGTTCCCTACCTAGAACTCGAGGTTTGTATCGATGATCCAATCTCGCCTAGGCGTGATCCCTTGATATAGCATAGAATTCCGAGGAACGGGATACCAGCATCAATTTCTTGCGATGACACCCCGTGGGCGCGTCTGGGGCGGAATCCCGGGCTGGGCAGGAACATCAGCCCTATATTAATCATTGGTTTTAGCGGTAAGGTGCCCATTACTTGGGAAATCCCATTGAAGTATATCAAACCCGGAAGCTGTATTGTATTTCACAGTTCACTGACAGTCGGTAGCACACACCTCGCGAGGCTGCAGAAGTATACCCTCGAAAGCTCATCATAACTTGGTGTATTTACCGACGAAAGCAGTGGGAGGCCGTTGGGGATCCTCTGGAGGTGTTTTGTTGCCTGGGTAGGCGCTCTTCTCGACACTCTCGTAATTGGTCTCAACAACCTTGACATCTGGGTGTCAGTGTCATTGGATTTCGATTATAGCCTCTTCGCCGTCGCGCAAATCCGTCGGACACTCGACCTAGGTTTTTACCCGTTACTAGATAGCAGAGGCTGGGAGAATCTAGCGTCCCCATGACCGGCGCCATGATTCGGGGTTTCATCTTGCTCACTCAAGTAGAATATGCAGACGTGATAGAGAGGATTAGTGCTGCACACTTCTTCTCGAGGCTATAGTGCTGATCAGTCAATGACATCCATACTGCTGTCGGGTTCTCCTCTGGCCAAGTCCGGGGGCCTTTCGCTCCCTCTTGTCTTTTTCACTGTCATACCTCTGCTGGCACTGCTAAGTCTCCATACGGTCAACAACATCTTCGACGCAAAGACCACCTCGGGGCTGTCGTAGACACAATGCCTATCTTTTAGCATCGGCATTATAGAAAACGTCTTTGCCTTCCTAGGCGGAGACGGTGCAAGCCTCTGAGATCGACAACCCAGTCTCCCGCAGTACTGTTCTCGCACGACAGTGAAGCTCATATGGGGCCCATAACGCAGCCGCGGCAGTACCTTGATCTCTAATGGCTGGTCGTATTATTGACGGGACACTTGGTCTTGCCATAGGGGTCTCAACACAATATTCCCTCGGGTCTCGGCAACACCAGGGCGGTGCTGCCCGAAAGTCTTCAATATCCGCTGCGTCTTATCCCTTCTGCATCCGTCTTGTTTTTCAGCTTCTGCCCGTCTTTTCTGGACGTGATACTTCAGAAATTTGATTGGGCTGTGCTGGTCGTTGGCGGCTTTGTCTTGGTTAGCGTGTTGTACTACGTGGTATAGGCAAGGCAAGGAAGGCCTACACAGGGCCTGGGTATTATCGAGCTTGGCTCTTGATTGCGGCCGTCGTGTATGGTTAAGTGCGATGTCATTGGACATGCGGGCTTGGTCCGGCCATCAATAGAGCTCAGTTGTAGAATAGGTTTCGATGGGGCGTCCTTCATGGCTAGCTACCGGCTGGGTTCTTTTGTACAGATATGCATGTAGGTATTGGTAAATATTGTATCGTTCAGGCCTAGTTTTAAGGCCACTCTGTTCTTGTGGGCAGTGGGAGACCGGGGATGGGTCTACATGCCCTGGGAATCGAATCTGATCCAAGAGTGAGGCTTCACGCTGCTTGTTGAAGATGATTATAAGTATGCGAGTCGCTTATTCTTGCCAGAAAAACGGCAGATACGGTCTCAGAACGCAGTCTGGATTGCAAAGTTACATGGCAGTGTGATCAGTCTTAGGTGTTTGTGAGAGTGTATTCTCCAGATAGAGAGTTAAAGGGGGTTTTGGCAAGAGTGAGGAGATCATAGGTAATTCAAATCGCTCCAGGGCTCAGGACACATCGGTCGTAGTATGTGTCGGGGTTTCAATCTAGGTAGTCGATTCCTAGGACCGAGGGCCCCATTTCTTATTAGGGATAGGGAGACTCCCTCTATATACTCTTAACCCAGGTCGCCGCCGAACTGTCTCGGTCATGGCTATCCTAAGGTTCGTTATCCCTCTTTTGCTAGCATAAATAGAAACTTAGCTCTTATAGGTTCTCTATACTATTTTGCTAAACTACTCTAAACTCCTAAGGGGGGCGGCTTTCCCGAGTTCTTTGAAAATACCTCACCCAATCTTACAAATGCCACCAAGACTTATGACGAATTGGGAATGGGAACCGCCTTTGGGTCATTCCATGATAGCATGACGCCGAAAGGTAGGCGTGTCCGGTTTAAATACAGAATCCGATTCGTGATGGAAGAGGGGGATTCGGCAATGTATGCGTCGTCGTACGTGCCGGATTTGTAGGCCTCCGATTAACGCCCCGGTAACCTCCACGGTCTTCACGATGCCGAGTCTTCCACGATATTAGATATTGGCGCTGCTTGTTACTCCTTATGAACGCTTCCCTAGCATGCATCCCCTGGCGATATTCCTTTTGGGCTCGGAATTCGGCGTCAGCAGAGGTATTTGGTTCCTCATGCTTTCGTTCGATTTCGTGCTCTTCTGTGGTATGAAGTGTGCGTACTTCCATGGCCGCCGCGCATTTATTGAAGCCACAGTGGAACCACGTTCACCATGTGTCTCAGAAATATTCTATGTGGTTGCTTGTAGACTGTATACGGGGACGTTCATCACCCTTTCGTGGCGGCGTTACGGGGCACTTGCTGGGAACGCGCCTCCCACATGCCTCTCTTCACCAATAGGGGATACAATCAACATCTGTACGGACATAGATACAGCATCTACTAATCATACAGGGACTCAAGCGGCCAAAGGCTTACCCATACGTGATGGCCCTCATCGGTGCTTCACTAACATGTAGTGAATTAACAAACGTCTCATAATGGCTTAGCAGGGCTACCGGCTTGGCATGACATTATGCAGTCGTACTGGGATTCTTGTGGTAACCGTGGGTTTTATCTGTTGTGTATCTTGACAGGTGATACTATTTCCTCGCGCCCTCGTCTTCTGCTCGCGAGCGGTCAGTCTGGAATCAACACAGTACAGGTCTACAGACATACCGCTCATAGCTACATGGTCTTGATAGATCGTTTGTCTACTTGACCGCTTGTTGTCGTATACCTACTATGTATCATAATACATGTTTGGGAAAGATATGTGTGTTGGAGTCTCGTGTGCTCATCGTGGCGCTGGATCCGAGAGTCGCGTAGGAGCTCTAACCTACCTATGTACCTAGATTCCTCACCATTTCTTACTGGAGACGAGCATTGCTCGACTTGTTTCCATTTGTTACGCTCTGCTACGTCTTTCTGCCACCAACGAGTATCGGAGTGATAAAGTGTAGCTATACCCCATGACAGATGTAGGTTAAACGTAATGTCGTCTAGTGTATAGTATATCAGAGGAATGTAGTCCGTAGCGTGGGATAAGAGAGAGGAGAGAGGAGAGGAGAGGCCCTGATTGTACGTACATTCGCCCCCAGGGATGGAATCAATGCAGCCTTCAACTTTTGTTCGTCCAAGGTCTGCCACCTTTTCGCGTCACATGATACGTGAAGTGGTATAGCCAGCATTGGAGAACCCCTGTCCAGGTTATCCCGCCTATTTTCCAGGCCTGCAACGGGCAAGTTTGGTAAGAGCGCACACCAGTTTCTGCCAATGGATTGGTATCGTGGCCTCGACGAAGAAGGGTGGCGGTCGTGGAATATACGTCGTAGAGTTCACTGAAACCGGGTCAAATGAGTTCGTCTCCTACGTACTACAGTGGAGTGTAGGCGTCTGTCTTATAGGCATCTACACACTATGTAGATGCTATTTTAATACCGGAATATAGATTGACAGGCTAGACCAGAATAGAACCTAACTACCGTTCTTGGGTAGTATTTGATGCGCACTAATAAAACAAAGCAACAACCCAATTAGACGTGAACCGAGTCCCGAGAGCGCGATAGCACGCGGTATGCCGATACCTACGGCACATGGGGAAATATGTGAGCCCGTATGTAATAGTACCGCACAGATTAGGTACCAGTTAGCACATAAATGTACGAAGTACGTAATACTTACCTCTACTACCTACACTAACGCATAACGGCTGTGATGTGCTTCTACAGTGTTCTTGAATCGCTTCTACCGCTATAATCGGTCAAAACTACCTACCTAACCTATAGAGATAAGATTAATGTGAGCCGTGCGAACCCTTTAATCCTTGTTCTAGATAGGGCCTTACCTAACTGAAAACTAGGCGTGATAGCGTGCTCGGTTGCTGTGGTCTACGTAGAGTCTAGACATCGCCTTCCGCAAGTCGACGGACAAAAAAATACGTAGGTACTTAGCCCGTGCAGGTACATCATTACGTAATGCACTTACGCCATGTGCCTGGGTCCGCTCCACGCTTCCTTTTCACTTTCTTCCCATCTATTCTTGTTTGCGTCGACATCACGGAATATGCTTCGGAATATGCTTCCCATGGGTTCTAGGTAGCGTCTGCTGTTGCGTCCCTGTTGGCATCAGCGTCTTGTTAATATCCGCTCATTTCTCTTTCTCTCGCTCTCTCGCTCTCTTGCTCTCTCCATTTCTCTTCGCTGACTTTGTACCTACTGGACGTGCTGTGTTCTGTATTCCGCGCTTGACTGGCCCCATTTGAAGCTGCGTAGCATTTCGATCATCGCACTGCAGTACATGTTGACGTCGCAGCATCGCCAAACTTGTTGTATGTTGTACATGCATGTTACGTCAGGTATTACCAAGAACGAAGAGAGCCCAAATTCAATTTTACCTATTTTATATTGCCTCGTACGAACCGAAACGCCTCCTATCCCGCGACAGCACCACCAACGGCACCACCAACAGCACCAACACTGCCGACGCACTCGAGACATCTTCCACAGTACCGTCCAGCGCTGTACTCGCGCCCCGTATTGATCTATACACACACGCCACTGCTGCTAGTCGTAGCCCAAGCGCAACCGTTTCGACAAGATGGTGGCTGCCGCCCAGTATGGCGAGGTCTCCCAGTCTGACCATGACAACGATCGAGAGAATGACCCGCTCTCAGACTCCTCCCCCCTTCCGTCCACCTTCTCATTTCTACCTGCTGTGGACTTCGCCTTCACACCCTTATCCATGGACAGCGACTTTGACGACACAACTACCCCTGGAACCCATGGCAGCAACCCAACTACACTGTGGAGCCAACACGACACAGAAAAGTCTGGGAAGCCTGCTCTCAACGTTAGCACCACTGTGCCGGCCACCAGTTCCAAAGAGTCCCATCCCACATCCGCTTCCAATATGCTACCGCCCTCCCCGCTGGGTTTCAGCCCAAAGAACGCTGTGCACCCGAGCCAACGAGACCCCACCTTCAGTCAAACATCGGACACGAAGGAGGAAAACTTTGCATCAAACGTGGGCCGCGGTTTAGGTGGTTCAGACATTACCACGGGTCATGCCGGGCATCCGTCTGCGGGGACGTTGGTCGAAGAGTCCTCCCAGTCCCAGATCGCGCAGCAACCAGCCCTTGTAGGCACGCACCCTATTGTGCGTACAGCTTCCACCAAGAGCGTATCGCTGCGCCATCCTGCCCCCGACCTCAAACCGCGATCCTCGTCTCGTGCAAGTAACATTGCCCAACTTGAAGCTACTGCTGAAAAGCTCTCTATGACTTCGTCCATTGACGACGCTATCCGAGAACTACACGATGAGCAGAAACGTGCTGATAGCCGGCGGTCATCTATACTCGCTGCTAGTATAGCCTCCATTCCGGAAAACAATGAGCCCGCTACGCATCCTTTATCCAAGCAGATCTCGGTTGGTAGCTCGATACGGGAGACTAATAATGCTGCACGACACGGTGGCTATTCTCCTGCCGGCTACGTCATGTCACCAAACTCCTCCATGGTGTCAAGTGCTACACGTCTTAGATCGGGCTCAGTTGGCATGTCTAAACCAGATGCTGACCCCAGTGGTTCCTTGTCTAGACATGGTCCCGGAAAAGGCTCGGCCCGCAGTGTGCGATCGATCACAAAACCAACTTTGACTAATATTGCTGAGATAGAGCCTACAGCTCTAACTGCAGCAGCTATGGACGAGGCGGATAAGCTGAGTGAAGGGCACAAAGAAGTCATGACTTCGCATATTCCCCCAATGCTAGATACGGATCAACCACAAAATACACATCCATATTATGAATCTAGTGCCCACGAATATTGGGACCTACCTATGGCGGCGGCGCCATCGGGACATAACTATGTCCATCACAGGCCTTCCATCTCCGCCGGCTCAGACGGCACATTTGAACAGGCAGAACGGGCTTTTGCCAACTTTGACGGTGCTCACTGCGCCCCCGAGGCTGATTTCGAGGAAACTTTGAACTTTGACGCACTCTTTTCTTCTCCGATGATGGAATCACCATTCATTCCCTCATATGAGCCGGACCCCGTATTGGAAGAAAACGAGGCTGAATCTTCCAGGCCTCTAATATCACGCCCAATAGGCCCACCTACTGTCCGACCGAAATCCTATCTAGATCCTGAAACGGGCGAAACCATGCTTTATTATCCGGCACGAGTACCCATGATGCTAAACCTGCCGCAGAAGCTTTCAAAGAAGCCAAAGGCACAGGCCCGAAATGTTCGGAGGTCGCAAGTCCTGAGCGCGATGCCTAGTGCAAACCGCCAATCCGGCGCCCCACTGCTACCGGAATTTGACCACCAACCGCTCCTGGATTCCGCTGGACCCGTCGCTTCTGACCCAATTCCGCCAGTACCCGCCCCTGCCAAGGAGTCTTATAGGGACTCGTCTGCCAATGCCAAAGATCGAAACCTACTTTCAGTTGAATCTCACATTCCGGGAAATAATGACGGTGATAATCGAATGTCCAAGATATCGATGCTAAATCCCAAACGAGGATCGCAACAACTACCGGGTCTAGACAATTTGCCACCGCAGCTTCGGGCCAGCGCTTACTTTGAACTGCCCTCGCAAGTATCGACAATCCAGCTGAAAGATGGATCAGCGACGTCCACACTTGATGACATACTGAATGCTTCAGCTAAAGCGCCGGTGTCGGCTTTCACCGACCATGCCTTTGCTGGTTCGTTGGGCACGGAGGTGTACGGGACTGAAAGAAAACGAAAGTCGCAGATGAAGATCGCCGTCGAAACCCACGAGCCTAGACCCCGGAATTCCATCTTTCATCTCCGGAAACCAAGTGCTCTTAGTCACCATTCGGACTCTCAGGGAGAGAGGCAAGACGCAGATAGTGTCGGGAATGATGGGGACAGACTGCTATCTAACGCTGCTGATGGCGAAGCACGAGATCATGACGATGAAGATGAGGAGCCAACCTACCAAGGACCGCCAACAACTCTTCTGGCTGAACTTCAAATGCGAAAACAGCAGCAAAAGCTACGCACGCGACCAGCCGCTAGCGCGTTCCCGAATGGCATGCACTCTACTCTTCTGGAAATGGACACAGTGGCTGAAGTGGAACGTCGAGCGCGTAAAGACAAAAAGGTTAATCTTGCCTGGGAAAACCCAGACTCTAACCCGGCAGATGACAGCCATGACGAGGATACACCGTTAGGTCTTTTATTTGCCCCCAAGGGTCAGGACACTGGTTTGATTGGCACTCTACCAGGAGCTCCTCGACCTCTCGGACTGATGGAGCGACGTGATATGGAGGATAATGAGCCCCTGAGTGTTCGCCGTAATCGTCTTCAGGGACGAGAGGCAGGACCAATTCAGCGTATGACTCTTGTCCGTGGCCTCAACGCGAACCCTGCTCTACGTGCGCCTAGCCCTGGGGCCCGGGCAATAACGCCAAAAAGTGACGAGATAGAGGGCGAGACCCTGGGTGAACGGATGCGCCGCCTAAAGGCCCAAAATGAGGACAGTCTTCCCGAGGCTCGTCCGGTAAGCTCATCATTCTCCGCCGAGTTGTTCAGCCAGTTAGGAGACACATTCAAGACAGAGGAAAGCGAAACCAAAGATTCTGGCAAGGACAAGGGCAAGAGTCCGGTGCAACATACTGAAGAAGAGGAAACCCTGGGTCAGCGGCGTCGGCGTTTACAAGCAGAGCGCGAGGCTCGCGAACGAGAGATGGCTCGAATGAAGCTCAACGGCGGCCGGAACAGTGCCTCGCCCCAATTGACTAAACGGCACTCCTTAGCTGATATACTGGGCGGGAATGGTAGTCGAATTGTTTTGAGTGACCCACGGATACAGGCCGAACGAGCCCGACAAGCAGAGGCTACCCGCTATAAGGAAGATCAAGAGCGGAAGCTTGCGGTTCTTCGGAACCGAATGCCTTCCAACTTAAGCACGCCTAACCTGGAAAGGCCCGGGGGCTTCATGTCTGGACGTTTTAATGACGGTACTGGCGGCGGGCTCGGGCAACCTCGAGGAAGTACGATTATTGGGGGGTTCGGCAGTAATTCAGCTATGCCCAATCCTGCCTTGAATTCCAGTGCGATGGGCAATGCGTTCCGTGCTGGAGGTGCAATGTCTCCCTACGGACCGGCGATTACGAACCCGTATGCTAATCCATACGGAGCGGCTCCCCAAGTCCAGTCGGCTGGCCAGATGGCAAGCATTGAACGGTGGAGACAAGATGTTTCGTGAAGTAGGCAACTCTGTCCTATACCAAACAAAACACCCCTACCGACGCGTTCTGGCACATATTCTTTTACAGAGCAAGCGATATCGGAATCATTTTGATAAAGAAGTACCGGTGTTTCTCGGCTTCGTTGCACGCTGTAGTTAGCGCATTTTATTAAAGGGTGGCATCGCATGGTGTTGGAGGCTTCATTGGCTTGTTGTTCATTGCCCCCAGGGAGGAAATCGATCATTGCATGGGAAAGGGGGAGCATCGTCCAAAGGTAGCAGGGGAGCTTAAAGAAGCTGCAACATACTACCTACCTATGTTATACATTTGTAATCATTCGTTCCCGACTATCGTTAAGCCGGGACCATCTCGTCATTCTTGCATATACTTAGATACTGATGCGTACGTAATAGGAGAATTCGTTGCAGTCAATCTAAATATCAACTACAGAATATCCGAATAGTACGGAATAATCTACTTGAGCATAACTACCTACATGTACCTAACTACATATTAGCCATCGTACGGTCATCCAAAATGCTCCACGGAAGACCGCTTTAAAGTGTTAATCAACGACGGCGGTCTACTGCATTCCTAGTACACTCTGTTGACTGCTGATGTGTTTCAACACATTATCTAGGTGGCCGAACGCTGTCGTTGGCCGAGCAGGACCGGCATAAATTTCAAGAGCATGTCAACTTTCTCGAGCGGCTTATGGGGCTTATGTAAGAGCAGAATCCCGTATACGTACGAAGTAGCTGTCTGCCCCACCTGGTTTACGCTGCACTTATCGATAAGCAATTCCCTAAAAAAGTTCCATTGACCTTGACCAGGTGAGTCCTGTCCTATATCTCTGGATACGGCATACGGCAAAGCATCTCGCGCTTCACTTTCTCTGCTCTCAACAAATTAACGTCGACATATCCCAAAAAAAAAGTAACGTGTCGCGTGCCACTTACAAAATGGAATCTGCCAAACAGTCGAAGAAGAGAAAATTTAAGGACGCGGATGGTACCAAAGCAAACGTCGCGAAAACAGCCGCAGTAGCCGCCGTGCCGGCCCCGAAGAAGAAGAAAGTGAAAAGAGTCGAGCGCGAACCCAAGCACGAACCCGAATTCACGCCCGAAATCTCAGATGACGACGAGGACGGCGATGTTGATGAACAAGAGAATCGTAAAGCCGGGGCCGGCGAGCGGAATAGCGACAGGATGGACGAGCTAGACGGTGATGGTAGCGACGGTAGCGACGTTGATGGTGAAATTACCGGTGGGAATGCTGATGGGCTGTCGTCCCTTGTGACCCCGACAGACGGTGTAGAAAAGTTCGCAGAGCTGAATCTTTCGGAGAAGACTCTTCGCGCTATCCAGGAGGAGATGAAATTCGAAACCATGACGCCCATTCAGCGCCGGGCAATCCCCCCTTTGCGTGAGTACAAGTAGCTTCCCCCCCCTTCAACTACTGGTGGGAATAGTATCCGTGACTCCTACTGCGATCTCGCTTTGCGATTCCCCAGAGCACCCGATCCACCTAGTATAGACACGCAATTACTGACTGCTATTGAAGTCGCTGGCCGTGACGTCCTTGGAGCAGCTAAGACGGGAAGTGGAAAGACGCTATCGTTCCTGATTCCTGCGATTGAGATGCTCCATTCTCTCCGATTTAAGCCCCGCAACGGCACCGGGGTCCTTGTCGTGTCGCCCACAAGAGAACTTGCACTACAAATCTTTCAAGTGGCAACCGAGTTGATGAAGCATCACTCCCAGACCTACGGAATTGTCATTGGGGGCGCCAACCGGCGAAGCGAGGCTGACAAACTGGGCAAGGGAATAAATCTTCTCGTGGCTACTCCGGGAAGGTTACTCGACCACCTTCAGAATACTCAGGGTTTCGTCTACAAAAATCTGCGAACACTGGTCATTGACGAAGCCGACCGGATTTTGGAAGTTGGTTTCGAAGATGAGATGCGTCAGATCATCAAGATTCTACCCAATGAGAACAGACAAACGTCCCTATTTTCAGCCACGCAAACAACAAAAGTTGAAGACCTGGCACGCATATCACTTCGCCCGGGTCCGCTATATATCAACGTAGACGAGACGAAGGAACATTCAACAGTTGAGGGACTCGAGCAAGGTTACGTTGTCTGTGAAGCAGATAAACGATTCCTCTTATTATTCTCCTTTCTGAAGAAAAATGCCAAGAAAAAGGTTTGTACCATTCTATCAGTGTCCCTATTTAGGCGGATGCCGAGACTCAAACCAGCACGGGTCTCACTAAGAAATAATTACTAACGCTTGTGGTTAAGATCATAGTGTTCTTGTCGAGTTGCAACTCAGTTAAATATTATGCCGAGTATGCTTTCCGGATGCGTCCCTTACACGCCGCAAAGGTCTAATCTCTTCTTCAGGCTACTCAACTATATAGATCTGCCTTGCCTTGATCTGGTTAGTTTTGAGACTGCAGATGCCGCGTTTCTCTGACAGCTCATGCTAATTACATCTGACAGCACGGAAAACAAAAGCAGCAAAAAAGAACAACCACGTTTTTCTCGTTCGTAAACGCGAAATCGGGTATCTTAATTTGCACAGATGTGGCAGCCAGAGGTTTAGACATTCCTGCGGTGGACTTTATTGTAAGTGCTTTCCCCCAAATGATGTTTCGATCCCCAAAGTCAACAATGTATCACCCCCGTCCCTTCAGTCTCTTCGATTCTTATTCTGCTCCGGTGGTTACTAACTTCTTCACAGGTTCGTGAGTAGTGCCCAGAGCTCTTCTTTTGGATGATTTCTACTATGGCATTTCGTCTTGATATTGGGATACCTACATTCAAGTAAACGGTAACTAAAACAGACCACAGAACTAGACCCTCCCGATGATCCTCGCGAATAGTGAGTAAATACCTTCTTGATTTGGAAGAATATTCTATTGATCACCATTACAGCATTCACAGAGTTGGTCGAACTGCCCGTGGCTCAGGCGTCAAGGGTCGCTCCCTTCTATTTCTTCAACCATCCGAGATAGGCTTTCTATCCCATCTCAAGGTTAGTATCGTATCTATAAGATTGCACACAATCTGTTTACGGAAAAGCTAATTCTCTGCCTCAGGCCGCTCGCGTGCCAGTAGTCGAATATGACTTCCCTGCAAAGAAGATATTGAATATTCAGAGTCAAATGGAGAAACTCATCAACAGTAACTACTACCTGAACCAGAGCGCGAAAGGTAATATAACCCGACCCAGGCCCTAGATACGGTATTAACAGACTTATTAGAGGGGTACCGGGCTTACCTCCATGCATACGCCTCCCATTCTCTAAGAACGGTTTTGTAAGTAACTCCCTCGGGTTGCGACAACTCCACCTTGTAGACTGTTGCTTCGAGGAATGGATACTCATCTCCTCTGTTATAGTGACGTGCACAAGCTCGACCTCGCCAAGGTCGCCAAGTCGTTTGGCTTTCCCGTCCCTCCGCGGATTGACCTCACACTGGGTGCTAGCATGAGCAGGGACAAGAAAGCCCCCGGCAGACGGGCTTACGGAAGCCAGCCTAAGCAGAACCAGAAGTTCCAGAGGAGATGAGCACCGGTGTAGGAGTGGGCTTGGTCGGGTTTATACGCCAATGAAGAGCTTGTATGCGATTGGCGACTGATTGATATCACACGCTCCCGCGACTTGTCGTTGCTGGAGGCAGCACGGGAGGCAGGGGGCTTCTGTAATAGATACCGAGGCGCAGATATGCGCAATATTGCCGCGGGGGATCTATCCGGATTATAGTGGCGTGCAATTAAATTATACGCGACTGGAATTACACAGAAACATGACACCATCCAAAACAAAAAGTGCGCGCAGCCGAGTACTAATGCGTCACACGGGGCTCACCGGCAGTCCGTAGATGTTGCTGATAAAGATTTGATCATGATATACCCGTGACGGGAGCTATCCCCCTTTTCCATCCTTTCTCACATCTTTATTGATTTACATGGAGAGAAGTACACGATATGTATTAGATTTTACTATTTTGGGGGGTTCGGAACACAGATCAGATCGGTACCTTTACCTTAATCGCCAACGCTCCCCTTCCCCTTCCCCCTTCCGAGTTATCTCCGTACCTAATCGGAGGCGCAAACTCGTAGAAATCCCAGAGCCACTCATATGCTATCACGCCTGCCCAATGCTACCGTATGAAAGGACACGGAGAGAGATAAAACAATATAGAACTTTTTTCAATTTTTTCAAAAAGAAAGGGGGGAAAGAACGAGAGGAACCCGCCTGTAAGAACACAATCTCTACACACCATAAGTCGACATCTTTCCAAATAGAAAAGTCATCGATGCATCGCCCAGGTAGTGAGATGTTTGATTATCTGCGCTTCCCCCCTTTCTTCGCCGCGGTCCGCCTTGCTTTGACGTCGCCCTCTGCCAGCCATTTGCTTGCCTTGACGAGCTGGACGATGTTGAGGACGTTCTTTATGACCATGACGGGGGCGCTGATTCCTGCCAGGATCCAAGGCCAGGTCGAGTCCATCTTGTTGGCCCGGGCCATCTCTAACGCCGCGGCGCTGTAGGGGTTCGTGAACAGCTGGCTGATTATGGAGCTGTTCACCTGTGCCCCGCTCTGGATCGCGGCGGCTTTCGACTCGCCGACGGTCTGGAGAAGCTGCGGGGAGAGCAGAGGCGACGAGAAGGACAGGAGGTAGAGGGCGATGAAGAAAAGCTCGTTCAGGGCGCATGTGAGGAATAGAACGGTCTAGCATGGGTCAGCTTTACTGAAACTGAATGACGGGGCGAGGATGTCCGGTGAACAAACCTTGTTGGTGTAGTAGAGATTCAGGAGCCAGCTTCGCGACTTATCCACGTTCTTGTGGCTTTCGGCCGAGCCGCCCATGGCCAGCGTCGCGTACATGTGAATGTAGTGGCTCGCGAAGTCCAGTGAGATGAGCCCCTGGAACACAATAGCCCACCTCGGGAAGGCGGACGAAAGGAATACGAGTAGGCAGGAAGTGGTACATCGGTCGGTGACCATGTCCAGAACGGCGCCGAATCTCGTGGACTGGTTGAAGTGCCGCGCAGCGTATCCGTCAAGGGCGTCGAGCAAACACGAAATACTGTAGAGTAGCGAACATGTCCTCGGGTGCAGAGGCATGTAATATAGCGATGCGACGGCCAGGACGATGCGGAAATATCCTGTAGAGGAAGACTGTCAGCCGTTTGTGGAGCCGGCAATGGAGCGAGGAAGAAAACGATGAATGTTATGGTGAGCAATAACTAGACGAAGAAGAGTTGAGCACGGACCGATCAGATTAGGCCAGAATAGAAATATGTTCTCGGGCGGGCTGGAGTCTGAGTCTGTATCTGATGCGACGGAGGCATGTGTATCGCCATTCCCATTTATATCACGAGGCGCATTGGAATCTGCGGGCGCCTCGTTTGCTGCCGCCAAAGCAGCTTGGCGTCGCGTTCTTCTCTCTGACATGGTAGCTTCTCTTGTTCTGGAGGACGTAAGCTCCTGTTATAATACGGCTGCGTGTTTGGGCGCGCAGGTGAGGTGAGACGCGAGGGAGCGAGGGGGAAGCGTCTGAAGCAATGGCGGCTTAACGATGCGGCTTCTTGGGCGGAGATGGGTGGATGGGATAGCAAAGGCTTCCGATGATGACATGCGTGCGTCCACCGAGTGAGTGCGTGAATGAGTAGTTTTGGTGATGGAGGCAGAGTGTACGCTAGATAGAAAGCTCGAGCCTAATAAAGGAGACGCGCAAGGTCAGCAATCAGAAACCGTTGCTTGGTTTTAAATTTGGTACTAGATTGGCTGGTAGCATGTCCGGCGTAAGTACGGACGGAGTACGGAATACCTGCCTTACCTAAGATTCCGGTAAATGCCATGTAGTTATCGAGACGGCCGGCGGCATACCTAGGGTAGGTAGGTAGGATAGAGAGCGTGAAGGCACCGAGTATGATGCCCGGACAGCTCAGAGGTACGCAGGTTGAGGTACGTCATCACCAATCTGTTGCACATATATTCTTGTAGAGGCAACAACGAGCCCCGATCATGGTCGAGTTGTTCGTCATATACCACCCAAGATGCAATTACAGTACAAAGCGTAACTTTACGTCCGTACCTATGCCAGGCACCAGGGATAAGGGTAGATAAGATAAGATAAGATACGATAACGAGCGATTAACGCCAGTGGAAGAGTTCCGAGTCATACGTCCGTACCGTCGTTCTGATATTAACTTTTGAGCTTCATCCGGTACTTTCTTTAACAGTAAGGTAGGCATCTTAGGGATACCTGTGTATTCCGTACATGTTCTGCAGCTGTTTTAGTGTCGATGCAAAGCTCGACGTTAGTAGAGGAATTGTTGGTGACGTCTCCTGACACTGTCGCAGTGACATGATGTGCCTCTCTCGCGCATTGATTCAGTACGCATACCGACTCACTCACTCTACCGCTGATACACAGGCATACCTACGTCCCACGGCGATACCGGCGCCGTACTGAAGACCATACGGGATAGAGCCAATTACCTACATACTAGGCAGATATGGGTATCCCGTACGATGTAGGCATTCAGCATAACCACATAATCGGACATGTTGATTGTAGCCGGGGCTCGGTACTTCAGGTACCTATTCGGCGCAACGGCTGCCGGCACGGGGCCGCGTCTGTGAAGATTCTTGGCCAACTGGTAGCAACCAAGCTGAATGCCGAATGTCATGCGAGTCGAGTCAACTCTAAGCGAAGCTACATACTTCGCTAAGTGCTAAGTACAGTACTTCTGACTACACCAAGGTGCCTACCTATTTCGTACTGCTCGGCCGTCCAAAGACACCACTCATGTATACCTCCGTGACCTTACTGTTCGGTCGACCAAACTGCTCGGCCACCTAAACCCACTCGACTCCATCGACGGGGAGTCCTAGGCGAGGGCAGGCCGAGCAACAGGGTTAGCACACCATATTTCTTAGTCAATAGGTCCGTAATTCTCTGATGACTTTTAAACCTTACTAAAGGTAGGCTAACGATGGCCACTATGCCGAGACGCGTATGTTCTCAGTAGTTGCTAAAGCGTCCTGGGTATAGCATCCAGTCCGTCGTCTACCAGTTACCTAGTGCGCAGCCCTATTGTCGCGCACGGTAGCGGTACCTAACCCCGGCCCGGCCCATAATTTTGGCCACCAGTTGTAACTACCACTTATGTAATCCGTGCCTTACAGCTCGGCCAGCAATAGAGTTTGGTCGCCCAGTCCGCGCAGGCACATTGACGGGGGCTTATAGGGGAGTGGAGTCCCTGGATGGCCAGCCAATTGGGTAGGCCGACCAACAGGAAGATCCCGCTACGCATCGCAGCATCGTATGATGATGGAATAGCCGTTGGAACTTACCTACTTCGTACGCATACCCCATTTTCCCAAACCCGAGCTTGGTGGGATTTCACACGTATTACATGTTGTTCGTCACTTTAATACGGCCTACGGCCTATCATAGGCAGTTGCGTGAACCTATCGTAGCAATGCGCCGTGCCCAGCACATTTGTACGTAGGGCACGTACATAATACATAGGTACCTAATGTAAGCGGTACCGGGAGGGGGGGACCTGACCCTGATGCCCGAGCCGTTGAATCCCGAGTGTGTCGTGACAATAGGATCATCGACTAAGAAACGGTCAGGGTACACGATCCGCCGCGTTTTGGGGAGGTTGATCAACTGCAAGGTGTTGCAGGTGTTGCAGGTGTTGAGGGGGTGTTATTGGCCAAGTGCACGTTGGAACTGCCCTACTAGTACAGTTTTCCGTGCATAATCCCATACTCTCCAGGAGTTAAGTTATACCCCCAGAGCCTGAGCGGTTGAACGCCCTATTGTGAAGTAGAGAGGCAGCATGTCAACGAGACGTCAAACCGTCTTTCTAGGCTAGGGTTCGCCGGACCGGGGTAGTGTACCTAGGTACTTCTTCACTCCTACCTTAGTTATAGATACCACCACACACATGCCTACTGAGTAGAAGCATTAGAACGGGCAGAGAACAGGCAGAGAAAGCGACACAATGTTACCTCGTCCACTTATCGGCTGAGACGATACTACACATACCGTAGTGTAGGTAGCATGAGCGGATGGCCCCAGTCTAGGCAGGGTACTATAATTAGATGAGATCCACGGACGTACTACGTAGATGGATATAGATATTAGGTGGTTACGGATGACCGTAGGTATTACTACCCAGATGCCAGGCCGTGATTCATGATGTAGAGACCTGTTAGTTATTAGGCAGTCAGGTAAGATAGGTCGTGAGTGGGATGTGTCGGTGTACCTACGCGTGTCTATTCTATTACGACACCACGATGCACGTAGTAGATGCTCCTAACATGCAACACGGGAGACTGGAGATGGGAGACGGGAGACGCAATGCTGTCGAGGGTGGAAGTATAAATGGCAATAACGACATCGGATTCTCTGCTGCTTACCTGCCTTTGCCGTTGTCACGTCTGTGTCCATTTCGGGACATATAAATGGTGTCTGTACCTCGTACATGCGTGCCGCCTCCGTACAGACAGACCTATGACGATGCACCCAACATGACTGGGAAAGGTGGCAAGGTTGCTGCAGTCACATAGGTACCGATTGGTGGCGTCGAGTACGAGAGGCCCGATATCTCGGCATGTACCAGCAGTTGGGTGTCTCCAAGACGTGATACCGGTATATGCCTTCTACTACATAGGTACCTGTAGACAGCTAGCGCACTGCACTGTGGCCGGTACCTTGGGTAGCAGGTAGTAGGTATACATGCCAGCGTTCAGTAAACCGGCTGGCTGGTAGGCAGAGAAGTTGGCTAGAACAAGAACAAGCACAAGAACAGGAACAAGAACAAAAGGGTAAGGCGGTGCCTGTACCTACCTACCTAGAAGGCTCTAGATTTAGGCAGAGTCTCAGACTCTCAGGCACACGAGGATGCTCCGTCGTGCCCCTCATTGTGCTCCTTGCTCCTTGCTCCTCATCGAAGGGGCGTTGACGATATAATAGCCAGTGGAACTAACCTGTCTAGGTACACTAGCCACCCTGTGCCCGGAGCCTCGAAGGCCCCTACGCCCATGGATATGCTAAATTTACCACTAACTACCTAGGTACGTACCCACGTACACGCTAGCGCACTACAGGGCATGCAGGCCTAGTCCCGAAGGGTACAGGGCAGCTCTAGTGCGTCTTCCACCTACACCACTTTTGCCGTACCGGAGGCCAGCCCGACTTTTCAATTTCTTCGACCAAGCCGTCGTGCCTCTCCCTCCTTCCTATGCCCGCAACCACGCACGTCCTCTTCTCTCTCTGTTTTGCGGCCACTGGATGGGCTGTTATCCGCGGTTTGCGCCAGCCTTCGAGAGACGACGCTATTACAAGCGGCTGCCCTTGGAAGTAGACGCATGCTGTGAGACCGTCAGGACCCCATCCCTTTGCTCGCTCATTGGCTTTCCCTGCTCAGCACCACCTGGATCCCTATAAAGGCCCGAAGTTATCCTACGCCCACGGCACATATCGATATATTCATACATACATGTATATATGAATATATATATATATCTGTATCTATTTATTCGTATTGCTTGTCGGTGAGGACGTGACGGCAATCTGTGTTTCCCAGATTCATTCCATTCACTCCAGATTTGCCTGGAACCTCCTAATGTAAGTCATCTGTCAACTATCTACTTAATTGCCAACTCATCTTCATTTATCTTCCGCGGAGTCTTCCCCAGCATCTATTTGCTTCCATTCCCCTGCCTTCTGTTTGCCCTGCGTACACCACCGTACGACGTTTGTTTGCGTCGTCATTGATTAGGTACCTACATACTGCCCCTGCGTGGAGATGAAATGGAATGCCAGGGCACCATTGATTGCTACGGCATATTGACACTACCTACTATGTAACACACCGACAGACCACACGCACACACTCAGATATAGACACACATTCACTCCAAGACACGGGCACACTCAAGCACAAATCCCATATCCAGCCAAGACCCCCTTTGTACCTCCTTCCCACCAAGTTGATATACCGTTGGAAGATCGCCAGCCTCGTTTCTTCCTCAAACTGGCGATCTGGGATGCTAAGAGAGCTGGTGAAGACTTTGCGTGAATCGCTCGAGGTTGGTCATCTTGAATTGACATCATTGTAGCTCCACAATCTCAGGGGTTCTCAGGGCCAAGGGTCGCCGATCATCACCACTACCACCACCACCGCCGTCACCACCGTCGCTTTCTTGGGGCTAGCTCTTTACTAATCATCAATTACCTATGCCATCGGAAATTAGAGCCAACAAGAATAGGTGCTCCCAAGACAGACGCTGCAGATCACGAGTCGAAACTTCTGCCCAATAGCCCAAGGTCGCACGACAAAAGCGCTTCTAACCATTGACCAAGCTTTACTCGTCGCGCCCTCGGTACTATTGTCGTTGTGCCCTCCTCAACGGGCAACAGTCACCCCTCACAGAGTCAATAGTTGCTCTTGATTGACCATTCCAACCTTTTCATCTTTGCCTAGGTGGATCGACAACATCTCGAATCGCGAAGCTTCAGTGAAGTTGTGAACTAACTCGAGGCCCACGAAACCATCCCCACCATTGCCACTCTCCACACTTCTTCCAGCTGTTAGCGACCCCAACGTTGTCATGTCTGCTTCTCAGCAACGCCATCCGACCTTGGCGGCGACCTTCGCCCAGAGGGCTGCGAAGGCCACTCACCCTCTTGCCGGTTACCTCCTGCGCCTGATGGAGCTGAAACAATCCAATCTCTGCCTGAGTGCTGATGTTACTAATGCCAGGGAATTGCTTTCCCTGGCTGATGCAATTGGACCCTCCATCGTCATATTCAAAACACATTACGACATCGTTGCGGGGTGGGATTATCATCCCAAGTCCGGTACCGGCGCGAAGCTTGGTGCTTTAGCGAGGAAACATGGATTCCTTATCTTCGAGGATCGCAAGTTTGGTGACATCGGCCACACCGTTCAGCTGCAGTACACGGCAGGGGCTGCACGCATCATCGACTGGGCTCATATTGTGAATATAAATATGATTCCGGGGAAGCCCGGTGTGAAAGCCCTTGCGGAGGCGGCTAAGCATTGGCGGTCGCGAGTCAATTACGAGGTCAACACGTCCGTCACAGTCGGCACTCCAACCTCCGACACATTCAACGAAAATGAGGACGAGGATGAGGAAGCCGATACGGTGGGGGCCATGCACCCTCTACCCACGTCGTCACAAGTCCACGATCCCAACAACGGTGGTAGAAAGGGCAGCATCGTTTCCATTACCACGCTGACGCAATCATTCGAGCCGGCTGACTCACCACGGTTCGCAAGTAACGGCGTCGATGGAGACGAGCTGGTCTACGCGGGGATCGAGGAGCCGCCGTGGGAACGCGGGCTTTTGATACTTGCACAAATGTCAAGTCAAGGTAACTACATGACTCCCGAATACACGCGAGCATGCCAAGAGGCTGCCCGTGACAACAAGGAATTTGTTATGGGATTTATTTCGCAAAACACACTGAACACGGAGCCGGACGACAACTTCATCTCCATGACGCCGGGTGTCCAATTACCTCCCGAAGGCGCCGAGGACGAAGCGGTGAAGGGGGACGGATTAGGACAACAGTACAATACACCCTCGAAACTGATTGGCGATGCCGGGAGCGATATCATCATTGTCGGCCGAGGCATCCTCAAGGCGGGTGCCCCGCGAGCGGAAGCCGAGCGGTATCGAAGACGAGCGTGGAAAGCATACTTGGCACGGACGGGGCAGCAGCCGTGAAGGGGGGGAAGGCATGGCAAGATAAAATTGTGGTGACTCCGCCCTAGCACCAGTACAGGGGATTCATTCTAGCATTTCTGGAGCCTGGAGTTGGGCTTTTGGGCATGGTTCTAGACTCAAACGGGCAAACGTCAAGAGGCATAAAGAATTGAAACAATGGCACTAGATGGGTATTATAATGAACAAGCATGTCTTATGTTGGCCTTCTGAAGCAGTGTAAGCCGAGCCAGCAGCTTATTACACGCTCAGCCCTTTTCGGCTGCGGGTCACTCATTTTGACAGTCGACAGAACGGACAGCCAACAGCGTATATCTATCTACATATCTACGGACGAGGATCACAACGTCCTGCCCGTCGAATTATTGCCTAGATACCTACCCGGCTCTGACGGCCTAATGCGGTCAGATGTTGTCGCTCTAGTGCAGGGCCCCAAACGCTACTAGTAAAGAAGATCTTTCTTCGTGGCGGTTTTCCCCCTCGACGTTTACACTAAATAGATGGTAGGTACTTATTAATGTATACCGCGGTGTGGATTATCAACCACGGATGAAATTCCCGCACCGGGACCTCTGCTCTGCACCGAGCGGGCCAGCAAGGCCGGTCCCGGACCCCGCAGTTTGGAAATTTTTATGGGTAGGTGATTAATTACATTAATTATGTAACAAGCGGCCAAGTTGCACGTACATAACCTGCACTGCGACATGCCGGGCGACGAAAAAAATGGAGAATAGCCATAGCCTGAGGCAAGATGTCTTTGACACCACTTAGCTAGACCTCTGAGACCCCTAGACTACATACATGTCAGTACAGTGATAGACACGGTGTCGGACACGGGGAAGTATAAACGGCATGCTTGTGCCTCATACTGTGCCAAAACTCACGGCCGTCAGCCTTCAATCCGTCCGGTGCGCACGGACGTGCGACACAGTAGATGCAAAGCTCCCGGTATAAGCATATTTCGCAGCGGAGGTGGGTACGTCGGGGAAGTGATAGGCAAGTCTTCCGCTGCGCTGCGTGCTTTCAGAGCACGGATGCCGATGCCGACATGCTGTTGGTGGGTAGTTTGGTAATCTTGCACCCCGTCGTCTTACTGCAGTACTTTCCAAGCGATAACCTCTTTTCCCTTTTCTCGAAAACAAAGGGGAATCCCAATAAACACCCCAAAACTCCCTCAACGAGGGAAGGGTGCTGCCAGCATATACGGAAGGGCTTACGCGACAGAGAAAGAGAGAGACGGAGAGAGTCTGTGTGAGAGGAGATTCCGTGCTTCGATCCCTACTTTTTGATCCACCCCCATCTTAAACCAGACTTTGTTCTGCCTCGATTAGCAGTCTCACCCCCTCGAGAGACGACTACCATGACTGATCCTGAGTTGGCCGAGCCCATTTCGGGCGCCGAAGACCGATCTATCTCGACGTCTAAAGTCGCGAGACATGCGCCGCGCAAGCGTAGAAGGATCGTCATCAGTTGCAGCGAGTGTCATCGGCGCAAGCAGAAGGTTGGAACATCCCGCAGCCCTCCCGGCTTCGCCTGTCGGTCGCAAGCCTTACGAAGCCCATATACTAAGCTCCCGCCTGTTGTTTGCAGTGTGACCGAAAGCTGCCGTGTACAAATTGCCAATCACGGAACAGACATTCGTCCTGCCGGTATGAGTCCGGGACGCCGATTGCCAAGGCCGATCCGAAAGCGCCGTCGTCGTCTTCATCCTCGCCGTCGAATACCTCTAGCCACGACCGGCTGACTGAGCCGCCCCCGCCCCCGCCCCCGCTGGTTGATAGCAAGCCAGCGCCAGTCGCCGACTTTGGCTACTCGGACTCTGCCTCGACGCTCGGCGTTTTGCATAAGATAGAGAACGCCGCCGGGACCTCGCTGGTGCCCGGTGAGCCGCCATCTGAAGAGAGCTATGAGATGCGCGAGCGATACAAGTCGTTGATTCGTCAGCTGCCTGCGAGGACATACGTGGAGAGACTCGTCGATCTCTATCTCCACGAGGTGAATTGGCAATACCCCGGAATCGACGGCGCTCTCATAAAAAGTCTGATGGAGCAATGGAGTAGCCTGCCTTTCCACGTCTTGTCGGGCTCCGGTCCTGTTGCTCTGGACCCCATGCTGAGGGCGTTGCCCGCGTTGCTATTTCAGATGATAGCTTGTTCTCTCTTGTACCTCCCGCCGGCGTGTGAGAAAGACTTTGAAAGCTTGAAGTACACGGGTAATATGACGTTTGACGATCTGGCGATTGAGTATAGCGAGGCGGGTACGGCGATATTGACACTACTCGGCAAGCGGCAGATGTCCATCATCACTGTGTTAGCAGGTTGGGTCAGGGCATCTCTTCTGAAGTTCACTGGCATGGTGACCGAGGCTGTAAGTAACCACGATGCTCAATTCCTTCTTTCCAAACTCTACTCTTGATGATTAATTCTGCTATAGTGGCATCAAATAGGCACTACTATTCGGGATGCGCAGGGAATTGGTTTACACCGAGACCAAATGGATCCCCAACCAAGGGCGGATGACTCTAGCGAAGAGGCGGTGGAGAAGTTGTGGAGGGCGCAACATCGCCGGACGGTCTGGCTTATCCTGGTGGCTTGGGATTTACATATGGGAGCCGTGTTGGGTAGACCTACCAGCATTGATTACCGTTTGGTAAACCGTAGTTTTCCAATTGATGCTAGGATGGCCCAGAATACGAAACGAGTACCTCTCGTCCCGCGCATGGACGACGATCCACCGACGCCTCTCACGAGATCAATGTGGTACTGGCAAGTTATGAAGATTCTGCGAGACATTCAAGATCTAGAGAAGGAGGGGCCGTTTCCCAAGGACTTTACGAAAGTCGAGAGCATTCAAGCCAAGATACTCGAGACTCAGGCCTGCACACCGCCTCCTTTCCGTTTGGAAAACTCAGATACGAGATTCGACCACCTCCCCGAATGTTGGTGGCTACCCTATGCGCGAGCACAGCTGCCACAGCTACATGCATTCAACATCCTGGCTCTTCACCGGCCCTACGTCTTCACTCGCGCTGCCAGTCGAGACACGGCCCTTCAGGCGAGTCTAGAGATGCTCGAGTCACAGAGGCAGCAGTTCGCCACCCTGGAGACGGCTCAGCATAGGACCTATAACTTGTTTTTCGGCACCTTCGATGCCGTCGTCATGGTTGCTTCCATTTACATTCTTTTCCCCAAGGAACACTCGGCGCACCTCAACCAGGCCCGGCAACATTTTCAATGGGCCGTGGAGCGATTCGAGACGATGGCAGAGCGCAACCACCTTGCCCGCTCTGCCCTAGGCGTGCTGCAGGCTATCTGGCTTCGTTTTAAGAAGGCCGTCGGTCCAGGTCTGCTGTCGTACCACTGCAAAGGTCGAGCGAAAGTCGAGACGGAGGCCGCATCGCGCTGGTTCGCGTCGCAGTCTCAAGCTCGTATCTCATCTCCTTCGGTTCCGCCCAGTGCTAGCACTCACGAAAAATCGGCAACCCCCGCGTTTTCCTTTTCAACGCAGGCAACCCCATCTACGGACACGGACACCCCGCTCTCCTCGAACAAGACGGGACCGGGGCCCTCACCGCCGACCGCCCCATCCGAAAACAGTGCCCTCGTCACGCCCGAGTGGTCATTGCCTGCGGACATTGACTTTAGTATGATCATGCCCATGTATCCCATGGGCGATGTTGCGTACAACGACCTAACCGGCGGCCTCGGGACAGCAATCGAAGATCCATTCGCAGCCATGGGCGAATCTGAGTCTTCGCTGCCCGACCACGCGCCTCAGCCGCCGCCGGTGTCCGGATCCGGACTCGAGCTACCGGATCTTCACGCCGTGTCCATGGGGCAGGAACAAGCCCCCCTGCAGTTCGGCGGCGAATTCGGAACGGATACCATCTGGAACATTCTAAACCAGTTTCCCTCATGATCGATTTTCGCGGTAGAGGGCTAATGGAGGCTATGTGGTTTTCTTTTTTTCTCTTGGCGGTTGATAAATGCTGCTATGTACTGTTTACGCCTATTATACGACCCTATCTAAACGTGATCTGTTTGCTACGTTCACCCGTACATACACAGAAAGGTCATGGGTGGGTCACTAGTATTACTATGGAATATTACCGCTACCATTATTGTTTCTTCGGGCGGCGGCGGTGTGGGTGGAAGCATGACGGGAGCTTTTACGCTCTGCCGTCTGATGAAAGGATACCTACTTATCTTTGGCGTCGACGAGTTAAAAATGAGATATGTCTGCGATACCAGGATACAGTGACGGTTTTTTTATGTCTTGATTGTGTTGTTTATGGTGTAGGCGGACTTGTGCTGTGAGTTTTTGCATCCTGTAGATAGATAGTTGCGGGACTGCTTGTTAGGAATAATAAATAAAATGTTTCTTTATTTCTAATTCCTTGCCAACCTAGTACGAGTCTATATTCGAAAATGCATATACGAAGTACATACCATCGGATCGATCTATTGCTAGATCAGCCTTTCTATCCCAAAATATTACAGTGGCTCACCCGCCTGGAGCATGCACCTCCCAGTGCATATTGCCATGCTAGAGCATGTGCTTTCGCGGAACCTAATTGATTTGTTAGGGGA
>MU279837.1:92808-123077 GCA_022385655.1 Xylaria intraflava | reverse complement strand
GGCAGAATTTCCGGAAATGTACCTAAGTACTTTGGTCCCTATACCCTGGGCATCCCCCAGCTTGGGTGGCAAGGAGGAAACTTCCCTCCTTATCCTACCAAGGTGACCATGAAGAATTATAACATGTTGAACCTCACTACCTGCACCATCTGTTCTGTCTTCTAGTGTAGTGACGTGAACTCCAGTTCCAAGCCCTGTACCATCAGCCCTTGTCACAGCCGTTCTTATCACGCTGCGTCAGCGGCTTCTTCACGATTCGATTTCGGAACTCATTGTTGAATTCATCGATGAGGCGTTGAAGCGTATACTCTTCGACACGCATAATCCATTGCACTGATCGGTGCCACGAGTAAGCTTTCTCCTTAACACTCGCGAGGAACATGATGATCAGATTTTCCTCGGTTTGAGCGAAGCCTGCATCGGTACAAAGGCGTACCAAACGCATCCATTTCGAAGTAAACTCGATGGGATCTTTACCATCGTATTCGTGGCGTTTCAGATCCTCCCACGTGCCTTCACGATGGATTTTTCCTGTTGTGGCGTAAGTACGCCGAAAGATGTCAATCATCTCACTACCCTTTTCTACTCCTTCGATGAGGCCAAGGGGGCTCTCAGTACAAGTACTGTATATGGCTCGGGCCACAACCAGTTCACCTTGGGTGCTTAGTCGGCTCTCTTTCGCATAACCAACGATACGCATAGACAACGTGAGATTGTTGTAATAACTTTTCCAGTTGCTCGCACCCTTCAAAAAGGAAGTAGGGCTAAGTTTGAATTTAAACTTCGTCCAGTCAGGCTCGGTCCCTTCACGGCTTGCTGGGGGGTCGCGTTGACGTCTTTTACGGATCGTAACCTTGTCGTTAGGATCGTTGTCGCTATCAGACCCACTCGAAGAAGGGTTCGGGTCTGAATCGTCGGGAGAAGCAAACATAACACTCTTTTGTTTTCCCTTATGCTCAGTCGAAGAGAGGTCGACATCTTTTTGCTGAGCATTCTTGTGGAGTTCACTCACTTCGGGAGCGTTGACGGATCGTTCACGAGAATCCGCCTCCACGTCACTGATATGAGCTCGCTGATACGACGGGTCGTTCAAGGGCTCTTCTTCTTCCAACACGGTCTCAAGTCGTTCTTGAGTGCTATCCGAGAGCCTAGGGGTCGGATACGAACCGCTATCACGGAAGATCTCGAATTGTTCGAATTGCTTTCGAAGTTCACGAAGCTCACTGACTTCGTTCTCTAACTGGCTGACTTCCTCTGCCTTTGCTTCATACTTCGACTCCATCACGGATCGCATACGCTCTGCAGTTACGACGCGATCGTGTAATTCTGCGAGATTTTGTCGAATACCCTCAATTGTAGGACCTGCGGGAGTCACTGGCGCAGTGCTCTCGGACCGTTCACGCTCTGAATCAACCGGAGGGTTGATAGGAGTTGTCGACTGAGTCTCGGACATGTTGTTTCCTTCTTTCTGGCAACAAGTGCGCTAGCTACCATGTAAGCAGGCGTGCTTACTAAGATCGTTCAGAAAGTAGGTTCACTAAGGGGACGTAGAAGTAGTAGGCTTTACAGGGGGAAATAAGCGTATATTCTGGCTAAGCTACTAAAACGGGAAACGGGCGAAAAGGGAACGGAAAACATCTCCTCTTATGCCCGAGACCTGACACGTATACGAGTCGTGACCGAACCTCATACGATTCATGTAACAGTCTAGATGTGTTACCACACACCACAATGAGTCAGGTTACCTCTGATCCACTCCACAAGCTACTGCCAACAATACACAACCAACAACAACCGTACAGCAATATGAGATATATGTTGAAGATGATAGGCCATTCATCATCTTCAGCGTAAGTTTCGCTGTTTGAATAGGGCTCATACTGGTAGAATTCTAGACCTGTCTACTAGTAGCGTTTTGAGGTCGTTTGAGAACTTTAGTCCCGATATTTCTGACTGGGGTCACAGCCACCAGGAGAAATCGCAAAAATACAAACTTAGTGCCATCAGATGTGCAGATCAATGAACCGCTCGAATCTCCAGTCTGTTTGTAAATAGCATTTTCTGTTGTTTCGTAATTGCAGATCTAGTAAAACAGATGCCTTGACACTCCATACATTTTGAGAACTTTAGTCCCTAAAAATCTGATCGTGGTCTCAGACGTCCTTCATGGCCAGTTTACAACGATTCCCCACTTTTGTCCCCACTTTTCTATTCAGCCACACTTTTCAATGTACCGATTAGTCAGCAGATAGGGATAGGTGGCCAAGGACGTCTGAGGTCTGAGATAATCACGTTGCTGGTTACGTGTCGGTAGGTACCGGGTAGCGGTAAGTACATAACCTGCTTAGATGCACCGGGCGATACCTGCTACAATTACCCCTCCAGCAGGGCTGCCTTAGGTACCTAGCAATGTGGGGCCACAGGCAAGGTAGCGCCGAGCTTGGCACCTAAGGTCATTGTTAGGTACCCAGTTAGAGCGTGCTATGACTGCCTGCCATTTCGCCTACCTGCTAATCTGCTGTTCAGCCAAAATCCTATCTTTACACTACATCCCGTCCCTTGCGCATTACCATCATCATCATCATCATCACCATCACCACCTCCACCATCACCATCATCAATTCCCACCACCACCCCGCGACTCTCACAACCAAACGTGCCTTCTACCATCCTCGCCCGACTCTATATCGCATACGAAGCATTCAGGTATCTACTCGCTGCTTGCTCCTTTCTTCCCGTTGCGTTGCTGCAGCCTCTGCCTCGTCCCGCCGCTTTGGGGTGCCTGCTAACCCGTCTCCCCGCGAGGGCGCATTAGCAGTAACCTCATCGCAACCTCGCCACCTCACCACCGTATTATTTGCCCATCACTACACCAAGCATGGCCGACGCCGATCCCACCGTCTGGAAATTTACCCAGTTCGTGAACCCCGTCCCTCAGTCCTTTTGTTCCTCGAGGTTGCCGTGCTCGGTCTCCAACTACGGGCGCTAACCCGCACAGGTGTTTTGGTGACAAGGGCGATGTTGAAGACATAACAGAAGGTGTGCTATTTATCCCGCTCTCTTTGCAGACGTGACAATGCCGCTATCACAGCTTCGCCGCCCCAGGCTATCGTTCAGTAGCCGTGCTTACTTGCATTTTCCCAGCTGATATCATATCGACCGTCGAGTTCGACCACACGGGTAATTACCTTGCGACTGGAGACAAAGGAGGACGCGTGGTGTTGTTTGAGAGGAATGAAACGGTCAGTGGTCCATCTTGCCCCCCTTTTACTCCCCGTCGGTAGAGTCCTCCGGTTGGTCCTCTAATGTTAATACAGAAGAAAACGTGCGAGTACAAATTTCACACAGAGTTTCAGTCGCACGAGCCGGAATTCGACTATCTAAAGTCCCTCGAGATAGAAGAGAAAATTAACAAGATCAAGTGGTGCCGCCGTCAAAATGCATCACACTACCTCCTATCCACTAATGACAAGACAATAAAGCTCTGGAAGGTTTTCGAGAAGTCGCTTAAGGTGGTAGCCGAGAACAACCTATCCCAGGATGTCACACCTGGCAACATAGCTGGCGCTGGCGGTGGAGCTCCTCGGCCGCTTCTGCAGACGCAGTTCAAGAACGCTGGCGAACTCAAGTTACCACGCCTGACGCACCATGATACCGTTGTGGCCGCTGTTCCCCGGCGCACCTATGCAAATGCACATGCCTACCATATCAACAGCATCTCGGTCAACAGCGATGGCGAAACGTTTATAAGTAGTGATGATCTCCGCATCAACCTGTGGAATTTGAATATTCAGGATCAGAGCTTCAACATTGTAGACATCAAACCGGCAAACATGGAGGAGCTTACGGAAGTCATTACTGCTGCCGAGTTTCACCCAGTCAGCTGCAATTGGTTCATGTACGCTAGCTCAAAGGGCACCATCAAGCTAGCCGATATGCGTGAAAGTGCCCTATGTGATCAGCACGCAAAGCGTACGATACAATCAGAACCGCTCCAAGACTACGACTCGTTTATGCTAACATAACTCACAGTGTTTGAACAGGAAGAAGATCCATCATCAAGATCGTTCTTCTCGGAAATTATATCCTCCATATCCGACGTCCGCTTTTCGCATGATGGTAGATATATTCTATCTCGAGACTACCTTACCGTGAAGATTTGGGACGTCAACATGGAGCGGCAGCCAGTGAAAACGATACCAATTCATGAGCACCTCCGGCCGAGGCTCTGCGATACATATGAAAACGATAGTATCTTTGACAAGTTTGAGGTTGTGTTCTCGGGTAATGCTAAGAACGTCATGACGGGAAGTTACAACAACAACTTTATGATATATCCCTCTGATCCGGAGAAGGAGACAGAGGTCGTTTTACAGGCTGATAAGTCAGCCTTCAAGGCAAAGAAGGTCGGCATTCCAACACCTATCAAATCATCGACGAGCCCTACAGCAACAAATGGCAGTAAGAAAGGCGGGTCACGTGCAGGTAGCCCGGCCGCCGGAGCAAATCAGGGCCAGAGGATGCGAAAGGAAACCGATGCGGACCAAATCGATTTCAACAAAAAGATTCTGCACATGAGTTGGCATCCTTTTGAAGACAGCATTGCCATCGCTGCAACCAACAACGTGAGTCCAAGCCCATGGTATTGATATACTTTACTATTGTCACAGGGCAACTAACTGGAAACAGCTGTTTGTCTTTTCTGCATTGTAAGAAGTGGGCAATATCTCGCCCCATCTCTTCTTACGACCATGCCCCGGGGCAGCTGGCCTTGGCCACGGCACGAGAATGATGGCCAGTCCGTCCTGCAAGAATCGGTAGAATGGAAACAGGGAATTTCGGCGGATTGCGCCCCGTCTGCTTCACTGTCTGCTCTGCCGTATAGGATCCGCACTAGCACTCGACTACGCTGTGGTTTAGCCTGCATTGTGCAACCAATACAATGCTCCCCCTCGACGATTGCTGACGTGTTGCACATGAGACGTTGTTCTTTCACAATGCAGAGATATGTATGGAATGTGAACGACAGGCGTCTCCCCAAGACAGACCTGGTTGGAAGACAGGAGAAAAAGAGATGGGGAAAATATGATAGTTCAAGTGTGACGGACATGTGGAGGAGCGGTGATTCCATGAGGAGCCACCTCCGTGTACGGCCAGGACCTAATCATCACCTCAGTAGCATAGACGTTAAAAGACAGACCAACCACACAGATAATTGTTCGAAAGCATCTGCGGTGAGAATGCGTCCAGGCTCTAGAGTCAATCAAGTATGGGGAATTATGTATTGAATGTTGCCTCTGATGCCTGGTTTTAAGCCACTTATCGTAGTGTTCCGTATGGCGGAATTTCTGTTGGACGTAGTTTGTAGTTACCTCATAATAACTTCTTTATCCTATTTCGCCGCATTGCCCGCCCCCCCGACTCACCTACGGTCTATCTAGGCATTCGAACACAAGCGGGAGGCTACAGACAGGCGATGCTCCTAGATTGCTGAACAATATTCCGTACTGTAAGCCGACCAATAGAGCAAACATCCACGATGGCCCCGGGGACGTTACGGTTACATACGGATACGCTCATGTAGGTAGTTATACGGAATATTATTGAATTATTATCGCCTGTACTGCCTGGGTAGCAATACATTTATGTACATACCTATGTGGCTGATAATGCAGTTACAGATGCTGTGGGCATAATTTATCTACATAGTGTATCCGCACTATCGAATACTACTTATCGAATACGGTACCTACGTGAATAATGTAACCAACTGCCGTAGGTATTATTACCGATAATTGCTTAGATAGGTCCCTGGGAATCTTACCTAATCAAGCCACATAGGCTGAAAGTCATTCGCGCCTCTGCAGATTTATATCCGTCTTTCGTGTCTTGCAGCTACGATTTATTGACTTCGACAATCGGCACTCTCTTCCATGGGAGGAGTGCAGTGCAAAGACCAAGTTGTCGGGTCTATATCTAGGTAGATTTCTGAGGTTTAGCGCTTTCAAGTACCAATCTATCAACCTGCCTGACTTCCATACACTCGTTACATACATGCGCCCAGACAGTACCTTATACACATACTCACAGCCTACCGCCAGCATACCCGTATCCGGTGCTGCAAACCCGCTTCGACGGCAAGGTATGGAATGGTTTTTCCTTGCCTTGATCTCATAGCTTTGCCCCTGACCCACGTGCCTGTATCTACCTATGTCTATGCTTCTGCGGCTCAACTGACCCGATCCCGGTGCCTACAGGTGGCAGCGATCGACACATCGGTAGCTCTCTCTATCCCATTTCATTGACCTCTACCACACCCACGCCGTCTCGCATTCGTCGACTTTCAACTCTCAAGAATGACGGGCCGCTCGGTTCCCCGAAGGCGTCAGACCTTGCGTGAATCGCACGCCGTCACCCGCAATGGCGCCGCCAGCACTCCTAAAGTCATCAACGCCGGACCTTCTCTCGAGAAGGCCGAGCTGTATGGCATACACGACCAGCGATCCACCCACTCCAAGCTCATGGGCTTTGCCGGCCGTATCTTCATCGAGACCATCCCGCAATGGCTGGCCGTTGGCGCCATGCTGGGGCTTATCTTTGGTGGCTGCTGCTCGAATGTGTGTCTACGCCGTTTGTTTGTTGTCCGCCGGGCACGTAGCTGATCATAGCTGTTGATGCAGGTCTTTGCTCTTGAGGCTATAGTCAAGTGAGCGCGGCCCCCTATTCCGCCTCGCTGTCTCCGTGTCGATGTTCCTGACCATTACATAGGGTTGAACCAGCGAGCGGTACGATGTCCATGGCTTGACCTCATTTTGGCTCTTGGCCGCATTGAAATAGACACTCATCTACGTGGATCTTATAGGAACGCTCTTGACTTTCGTGCAGTTTCTCTTCGTCGCCGTCACAGGATATATCTCTCAGTTCGACGCTACCAGGCCCCCGTTCTTCATAAGACCGAATCGAGTGCCCATCCGGCGGTGGATGATCAATATTGTGCTCTTCTTCAGCATCAATCTGTTGAATAACCACGCCTTTAGCTATGACATATCAGTTCCCGTCCATATCATCTTGCGGTCCGGCGGGAGTATCACAACTATGGCTGCTGGCAGCCTTTACGGCAAGAGATATTCACGCATTCAGATCACCGCCGTATTGCTATTGACAACTGGCGTCATCACGGCGGCCTGGTCCGATGCACAAACAAAGGTAGGGCTTACTTCCTTTCTAGTTTTGATATATATATATATATATATATATAAGCCAGCCAGGCGTACGTTAACGTCATTCAAAGCAACCGGCGGCTGAATCATCCCACGAAGTATCGGCACCCAGCTTCAGCACAGGTCTCGCAATTCTATTCGTTGCACAGGCGCTATCGGCGATAATGGGCCTATACACGGAGGAGACGTACAGGCAGTATGGACCGCAGTGGAAGGAGAACCTATTCTATTCACACTTGCTCTCGCTTCCGCTCTTCCTACCATTCACGACGTCCCTGATCCGCCAATTTATGCGTCTCGTGGACAGCCCGCCATTGGTACTACGGCTGCCAATAGATCAGGCGACCCTCGCAACACTACCAGAAGGCTGGCAGAGAGTGGCGGAAGGCATCCACCTGCCCAGTCAGGTGACATACCTGGCACTCAATGTCCTCACACAATACGCTTGCATCCGAGGCGTCAATCTACTGGCTGCAGCGTCCTCAGCCCTGACCGTGACCATCGTACTTAATATACGCAAGCTGGTGAGTTTACTGTTGAGCATCTGGCTCTTCGGCAATCGTCTCGCCACGGGTACGTTGGTGGGAGCCGTGGTTGTGTTCTCGGCTGGAGCTCTGTACTCGCTAGACTCGAGACAAAAAGACAAGAAGCCGGCTACTACCAGGCCGAAGACGGATAATGGTAGGGCTGGGTAACGTTTGTGCTTTTAAGTCAGAGGCAGGGAGACGGAGGAACTGGCATGTCGTCTCGTAGGTACGCAGGTAGTCTGTAGCAATACGACTATGGGACTTCGCGTACATAAACGAACGCTCTTTGTTGGCTTCGCTGATGCTCGCTTACCGTGCCGTGATGTACTACGTGAATCAAGGCCTCGCGTGCCACCGAGCGGACTTGGACCTATGTGGGATTGGTAGGTACTGTTGGGCCCGGGAAAACCGGGCAGGGCGACAGGTGAGGCGGACATTCGCATAATGCGATAAGGTAGGTAGACTATGGTAGGTAGGTGTAGGACCAGTCATGTCACGATCGGGATCTGCCTAGGCGGGGTTTTACCTTCGCCCGGTTATAGGTAGTGTGTACGAAGTAGCCTTGCCCGGGTGAGATGATCTACGCTAGTCTACCTACTGCTTACCCAGGTATAGGAATGGTGTGGTGTAGGGTACATCGTCGTGCTAGGCAGATAGCTGCCTGCCTCGATACGAAGTGGTATCTAGCGATCGCCTTGGCGACGGATCTGGTTGTCTATATTAGCGGGATCAACTATGTGCGCTACCTACGCTAGATAGGGATGGGCGATCACTTGCTCGATTTGTGGGAAACGGGGTTTGCGCTGCTTGTTGGTTTCTTTGATTGGTTGGTACCTTTTCATATGTGTGGTTCTGGAGGGTTTGTAGGTTGGTGGGTATGGTTCGCCCTGGTTTCTTCGTGGGATGGGATGGCTTTCGTGTCGTTTCGTTCTTCACGGTGACGGTTGCCCGTTGCACCCCGAACGGGTGTTGCCCGCTAGGAAGGCTACCTGGTAGGTAAGGTGTAGCCGTTTCCCCCCCTGTTGATTGGTTTACTGGATTTCTTGGCCGTTTGGCGATGTAACCTGTTCGCCTGTGATCCTTTGTTGGTCTGTACGAATAGGTAGATTCTTGGAAACTTCTGTTACCTATTTGCTACGGAATACTTCTAGGCTGGGTATAGAACGCCGTGGCTTTAATCGCTTCGTTGGGTCGGGTCGGTTGGTTAGGCAGGCTGGAGGGTTTGCTTTGGTTCGGGTTTCGTGGATTGATTGAGAGAAGGCCTTTGTAAATTTCAAGGTATGCTCGGGCCGATATTGAGAAAACCTGCTCGGGGTCACACTCAGGGTTGAGCTCGGCTCGGTATGACTTGCCGCGACACAAGCTCTTACGAACTGATGAGTTTCGAAATAATGGCGCCGCAGAAGTGACTGGACAAACATAAAGAATATGCCAGGCGCCTCCTTGTTGAGGTACCCAATAGGGGTTTCATAACTTCGTGGCGCTGACCGGACTACAAAGAGTAGTCGGCCGGGTCCTTAAACCAGGAAAGTCCAAAAGCTAGGATACACGAACTCCTCCTCGAAGATGCGCCGGACTTGCTCGAGCACGAATTTCTCTACCTTCCCCACGTTTTTCAGGCTCTGCTTGACGCCCTCACGCTGCCCGATCTCGCTCTCGACGCGGATCTCCTGGAGCAGGCCGCCTATTCTTCCCTTTCCCTTGAAACCAGGCCTGTCGCCGCCTGCCGCGCCCTCGCCGCTTACACTGTCGTGTTTTGCGTGGCTGGCGCGGTGTCCGCCGGGTATATTTTCAAAATCGTCGCCATCGTCGTCATCCACGGCCGCAATCGCATCCTCGGGGCTCAGAAAGCAGAAGTGTACGCGCTTCCTAATGTACGCAATGACACCGACGCCGTCGAACGTTAGCCCCGTGATGTTCAACTTGAGGGGGATCCCTACGAAGCTCGGCATGGGGTAGTCGAGCAAGATCATGGCCGTCAGCTCGAGACGCACATCCCCGGCGTAACGGATTCGGAATACAGCCTGCATATCCTCCGGCCTTGGCTCGTGGTGATAGTTTTGTGCACCTTCGTCGTCGTCTCCCCCTCGGTCCTTTACTTCCGCCCCCTGGGTCCTTGAATGCGGATGGGGGGCTTCATTGTCGTGGTCTTCGTCAATTGCTGACCCGCTAAGCAGCCCGCCGCCTGGTGTGTCGCGCATCGATGCTGACGTTGGTGATGGGGTCGAGACACTGTGCTTTTCCCTCAGCGACTGCGGAGGCACGGCTAGCGAGCTAGGAAAATTCTCTACCGAGATGGAACCCTGGGACATGTGCCGCCGGTGGCCGGAACTCGAGCCAGAACGGTGGCTATGGTGTGACTGGGCCTGCGACGGTGCTGTTGCCTCGAGCCAGCCATCCAGACGCTGTGCGCCCGCCACGGCGGCCAGCGGTGTTTGTGTACCTGTCCACCCGGGGCCAAGCTTTGACTGGAAATAGTGCATCTTGGACGCCCTTAAGGGAATACCGTGCGTCGGCACTCCTAAGCCGAGAAACGGACTGCTTAGATCGGGTGCGCCGGGCGCATTCCTAAGACCAGCGCTATGAACATGTGGCGGGAAGAACCCTTCGCCAAACGGCGTGGTGGTTCCGGTACCGCCGGAAACCTTCCCCGCGCTACCACCGCTTCCCTCGTTCTGAGCTCGTTGCTCGGCTCTACGCCTCCGTTCGGCGGCTCGTATGGCGTCCGGCACCCCATCGTCGTCGTCGTGATTCCTCTCCGCGTCGTCCTTTCCGTTAGGCTCGTAGTCGTCCTCGTAAAAATCCGGCAATGGGTCGCATATATCCTTAAGGACGATGCTGGGCGGAATCTCGCCGAATGCGAACTGGTGCACTGTGACGGACTTGATGAAGCGCGGGAGCGGCACGGCCTGGAACTTGACGTGGATGAAGTCGCGGATCCGTTCTGCCAAGGCCGCGCCGTCAGGACCGCCGGTTAATGTTTCCCAATTCAGGTCTATAGACATGTTGCCTCACTTCATGCAGCCGGCCTGTGGCGAATATCCTCTGGTCACTGCCGGTGTTGATGAACGGGATAGTATCAGCCCCCCTCCTTGTTGGTCTGCTCGCCGTTATTAGGCCGGGTGAGTAGTGCGTACATAGTAAGTATGCGCGGGCAGACAATCAAGCAGTTGAATACATACCGTACTGGGAAAACCCCACTGCGACCAATGGTTGTTTTGTCCACAACCATTTGTCTGTATAACAACCATCGTATCATAAACCAATGCTTGTTTCGCAGCAAATAGTTGTTAGAAAAGAAGCGTTGCCTAATGTAAGGCTTCTGATTGGCTGAAAATTAAAGAGTGGGTCCAAGTGGGTCTAATCAGTAAAAAAATTGAAAAGTCTGGGCCGCTCTGCAAAGACTCCATGCAGGTTCGAACACCTAACACAGAGTCTCTAGCAGAGCGGCTGGCCAGACCACTATACCATTGACAGTTAGAAATCCTACCACCGTTTTCAAATATATCGACCCTACCATATTGGATACAGATCCATTAGCTTTTAGTGCGCAACGCATAACGCTACTTCTATTAGCAACACTTCAGCCAAAAACAACCGTTCTCCAGAAATACATTTTCCCGCTATGGTACGCAGCCCGTTCCGTCGTCTTCCACGACAAAGACCGATCACGACGGTGTGTGTAGTGGGAAGTTTCAGTTGGGTTCGGAAAGACCTGCCGTGCCAAGTACGCTATAAATTGCGTCGACAGGTGGGGTCTCGGGGAGTTGGGGGCCAACTTCGAAGCCCGGCCCGTGTAAGTTCAGAGGCGGTAATTTCCGCCACTAACCTTAACTGGAAGATCTTTACATTGACTAATCCTATTCAGGAAGCTCTCCACGGACCATTTAACTTGGGACTTCCGTTCAGCTATGGGAATATCTTCATTATTCACCATCACCATTGCTTGCGTCGCAGTAACAGGGAAATAACCGGTAAGTGTTCATTTTTCTCACCGAATAGATCTATTGAGTCATAATAACCACTTCTATCTACCTAGTGTGTTCAGTCCCTCCTTGAATTATTGTAGGTATACAGACTAGGTAGCTGAAGTAGGTATCCGTATTTGTGACTACCTACATATCTGTAGGTAGCCTCTCACATTAGATAAGGTAAGAGCACGGGCACCTCCGGCTCGACACGGTCCCACTATAGATTACAGTGGACACTCGCTGTAAAGCTCGCTGTAACCTTTTCTAGCAGGTGGGGCAATCCCCGTCAGCCAGCGAGTTTCTACTTAACTTGGTCTCTGCCATTTACACTATGTAGTCAACGCTTGCTGTCAAGTTGACAACCCTCCTTCTCTTTCAGCTTGGATTTTCTAGATTCCAGATGTCTAGTCAGTATATTTCGCGCCCTCTTGCTTTTACACCCCGTGCTGTCGCGTTGGCTGACAACGCCGTATAGCAAGTCGCCATTCGACGTCGCCACGCCGTCGGCCCGTACGCCGGACTTTCGACTTTGACTCGGATGAGTCTGACGCCGCTGACCACGCTATTGAGAGCAACGATTGGGGTGATGAGCACAGTAAGGGCGACGACGATGAAAACGAACATGAAGATGGAAATGGCCATCCTATCCATCACCTAGAGGAGAGTGTTGGCGCCGATGCCGGCATCGACCTACCCTCCACGCCGCTTGAGGATGGGATGCTACCCCGAGATGTTCCTAGGAAGACAACATTCTATGACCCGGTTGCTGAGCGCCAGATGAGCCAGACTGATGCCAAACTATTCTACCAGAGAAGCCAGCGTGACTTTGCCAAGCCCGATGCTAGCAGTTGGAGTCAGTCTCATGCCACTCCTCACGGCAGCCCACCTGCTTGGCCCAACGATGGCCGCGGGGCCGCTGTAGGACCTTCGCTTTCTGGGCCGAGCCATGTGTTCCTGCCACCGCCCACACAGAGCTACAGTCTCCCGCACATTACAGGCTTGCCTAGAAGTGTACCACGCGGCTCTTACGTCGCTCCCCGGACTGCTACCCATCCGTCCTTAGGCGGCCATAGTGGTTCTTGGGTCACAGGCCGTCACCCAGCCCACTCGCCTGTCCCTGAGGAATCCGTCCCTCATCCACAGGCCAGTGCGGAACCTCTTGGCGTGGCACCGGTCGGCATCGCTGATGCCTATGGCGAAACCGACCCCCACATCGCTGCTGAACTGAATACGATATTTCAGAACATACAGAAAGTTCTTGATATTCGTCATAAATACATCCGGCTGTCTCTACAGCGGGATGGGGATAATCCTAAGGACGGCCCAAGCTGGCAAATCTACCCGCCTCCGCCGGAGCCTGCGTGGACTGATCCTCCACCGGACAATCATGCAACAGGTCCAAACACTAACACAAATACCGGCCCTAACAGTCTGAGCAACAGTACTGTCTTGTCACCCAATACCAATCAGTCACGTCCAGACAACAATGCGACAGGGGACCATGATCTACCTCCAGATACCGAGCGTAAACAAACCCCCAAGAAACGCAAAGCCGGTGAGAATATCGGCGAGGATTTTGACATGGCCGCCTTGTTGCCCGCTCCTGCGGCTAGTGAATTCACCTTCCGTCTGGATGAGAAAGGTGTGTATCAAGTCTTTGAAAACGCTGCTGCGGATGCCGCCAATACCCCCGTTGTCGGCGTACCGACTATCAAAGATTTCTATATGGACCTTGAAACGATATTATCAGTGTCCTCAGACGGACCAGGCAAAAGTTTTGCTTTCCGCCGGCTGCAATATCTTGAAGGGAAATTCAAGCTCTACACACTCCTCAATGAATATCAGGAGACGGCTGATACCAAGAGGGTCCCGCACCGAGATTTCTACAATGTGAGGAAAGTCGATACGCACGTTCACCATTCTGCTTGCATGAACCAAAAGCATCTTCTCCGCTTCATCAAGAGTAAAATGAAGAAGTGCCCCGACGAGTACGTACTTTCCAGGGACGGAAAGAACCTTACCCTCAAAGAAGTCTTTGAAAGTATCAATCTGACTGCATATGACCTGAGCATTGACACCCTGGATATGCATGTATGTATCAGCGCCATCTATGTTCACTTGGGGTGGAAACTGACTGGATATCTAGGCACACACGGACTCTTTCCATCGGTTCGACAAGTTCAACCTGAAATATAACCCAATCGGCGAGTCACGGCTTCGAACCATCTTCTTGAAGACGGATAATCATATTCAGGGCCGATATCTGGCCGAAATTACTAAAGAAGTTATCTCAGATCTCGAGTCTAGCAAGTATCAAATGGTAGAATGGCGCATTTCTATCTACGGCAGATCTCTAGATGAATGGGACAAGCTGGCTGCCTGGGTCGTCGACAACAAACTGTTCTCGCACAATGTTCGATGGCTAGTCCAGATGCCACGGCTCTATGATGTCTACAAAGCAAGCGGCCTTATGGAATCGTTTGAACAAGTAGTAAGGAATATATTCCAGCCACTTTTTGAGGTGACAAAAGAGCCAGAGAAGCATCCCAAACTGCATATCTTTCTGCAGAGAGTTGTAGGCTTCGACAGTGTTGACGATGAGAGTAAAATTGAACGCCGGCTTTTCAAGAAATTTCCAGTGCCCAAAGAATGGGATTCCCAACAGAACCCGCCATACAGCTACTGGATCTACTACCTTTTTGCCAACATGACTTCGCTTAATTTCTGGCGCCGCCAGCGTGGTTTCAATACATTCTTACTTCGGCCACATTGCGGTGAGGCTGGCGATGTGGACCATCTAGCCGTTGCACTGCTTTGCTGCCACAGCATCAGCCACGGGCTTCTTCTGCGTAAGGTACCACTATTGCAATACATCTTCTATCTCGAGCAGATCGGCATAGCCATGTCTCCTCTCAGCAACAATGCGCTGTTCCTTGCCTACGAGAGAAACCCCTTTATTCAATACTTCAGGCGCGGGTTGAACGTATCGCTTTCCACCGACGACCCATTGCAATTCGCCTTTACCAAGGAGCCATTGATGGAGGAGTATGCCGTGGCGGCACAAATATGGAAACTCAGTCCTGTAGACATGTGCGAACTAGCGAAAAACTCGGTCAAACAGAGCGGTTACGAATACTCGATTAAGCAATTGTGGTTGGGCGAGAACTTCAATTTGCCTGGTGCGGAGGGGAACAAGATGGTCAAGACGAACATTCCCGACCGGCGGGAAGAATACAGATACCAAACTTGGGTGGAGGAGCATAGAATGTGAGTGTTATTCTCTCGTCCGCTTTAGAGAAGCTACATTAACAACACGTGCGACAGGATATTGAGGTATACATCAAATAACGAAGTGGGCAACACCTTCGAGCATAATCCATCATCTGGACTCAATGCCTCTGCAATACCGGTATGTTCGGCCTGATCAAGTATAGCTCCTGAAATTTATTCTTTTGTTTGTCCCAAACTGGAACACATTAATTGCATTTCAAGTTTTGCGGGAAATCTTTCTTGTCCATTGAAAGCGCTAACTTATCCCTGATATGACAGGGAAACACGGCCGGTGGCGCCGCAGGATCGGAGAATATTCGCCCTAGATCTAGCCTGAGTAATATCGAGACAGGGCGAGCCGCCCCGTCGAGCACACGTGCCGAAATGGGCAGTTCCTACATCGAAATGCGCAGTGCTGCGGGTAGCGCCGCGCCCGGGTCCCCGCTTCCCACCGTGCAGTCGTTCCCGACGGACGGGCTCCAGAACATGCACTTGTCCTCCCAGGAACTCCGATACATCCCCGGGATGATGACGAGAGCCTCCAGGCGCGGTAGCATACGTCGTGCCTCTGGGCATGAATTGGATGACGGAGCTTCGCCTCGCGGTAGTGCTAGGAAACATAGCGGGAGAGAAGAGGCATCGTAACGGATTGGTTTTATTCTAGGACTTGCTTGTATTTGTTATTGGCACGTGGGATACACCTCGACGGTTAGTTCAACCGGTGAATTCAACGGTTTTATATATAGTTCTACATGGGTAGTATCCGCACGGAATACTAAATACATACGGGAAACGCATTTTTATGGAAGTAATTATGTCATGTTTATTCCATACATGAGTATTGGTAGCACGTCGTGCTTAGACGATATCTAGCGAGACACTGCATTTTCAATCGAGATGGGACGCAAACTTGGTGAGATCTTTCACGAGCTTTACTGTTCCGTCATTTTACAGTATGGAATTTCATGCATTTGCACTTGCATGCGATGACAAACGGTTTCTGGTTTCCTGCTAGGTATAATTAGCGTACAGTGAATATTACAAAAGTTGATACTGTCTATCTAGGCTGGCACTGCCATGCTGCGCTGTGGCAGCGCTGGGCCCTGGCCATCTACATACAGTACAGGTAACTATTCCGTACATGGCCGGGCTGTTATCGGGCGTGCCGGTACCGGTAGAGAATCCACCACATGGCGAACGACGTACGTAATGTTAGGCGCACGAAAGCTTACCTAATGTTCTGCCACTTACCGGAAACCTTGCGCTAGGAGGCCGGCCCAGGGTCACATGGAGCCACCTGTAAACGAGTGCAGGCGCTTCACTTAGCAGGTGCTCTGTTCCCGAGAGAGCCTTCTCCTTCCCCTTATCCGGATCTCATATTTCTGTACCATCGACTTCCGTACGTTCTGTATACTACCTCCTACCACTTATCTGATCTTCACGCCAGCACACGTCTCTATTCCCCAGCCACGTGACTCTCTATAGCTGTCTCCCTGCCATTGTCTCTCTGCTATTGTCTCTCTGCCATTGTCTCTCTGTATACGATAGGCGGATAGGGAGGAGTATTCACGGCAATCAGTCCAACCTGGGCCCTCCGTACGACGTATTGAGTACACCACATCAGCGCACTCATCCTTGTCTCCAGGTTGCCGCGCAGCGCCTTTTATTACTACGTCTGGGTATCTGAGCTGTTACCGTTGGAGCCTTATTGGATCTTTACGCCATCTCGATTGCCGACTCCCCAAACACCCCGGATCCCGACAAGCTCGCGTCTTGGTAGCTAGGTGTCCCTTTTATTCCCGGAGGTACCGTGGCCTACTATTAGGTATTCTGTCGAACGAACGACCGACCGACCGACCGACCGACCGACCGACCGACCGATCGCATCCGCGACGCCCCCTACGGAAACTCCCCGACAACATCAGCGGCGACGGCGAACACTTTTCCCATCCGGTCCTGACACCTGCGCCACTGCCTCGTCCTGCCGTAAACGCGCAGACTGCTTAAATTCCAGGCCGCTTGCTAGAGCTCTGGGCTTCTGCTCGCTCATCACGGCTTATCATTATCCACAATCATGGGTTTTCTAGGCATCTACAGGGCCATTTACGATTATGCGCCACATTCCGAAGGCGAACTCACAATAAGCGAGGGCGACCTGCTGTGTGTTTTAGAGAAAAGCCAAGAAGATGATTGGTGGAAGGCCAAAAAGAAGGCCAGCGCCGCCGAGGAGGACGAGCCTGTTGGGCTCGTTCCTAACAATTACGTAGAAGAGGTGCGTCTTATTGCCGAAGACTTCGTTGTCGTATGAGGACGAACCCCCGCTAAGCTGTATCATAGGCTAAACCCGTCGGGCAAGCGAGGGCTCTATATGAATATACTCGACAGACCGATGAAGAGCTATCGTTTCCTGACGATGCCCGGTTGCGCGTGTACGATGTCTCGGACCCGGATTGGATCCTTGTCGGCTTCGAGTCAGATTTTGGCTTCGTTCCCGCCAACTACATCGAAATGCATGATACTGCCGCCCGAGCAGAACCCGAGCCAGAACCCGAGCCAGAACCCGAGCCTGAGCCCGAGCCAGAGTCGCCCTTGTCGCCTCCTCTCCCTCAGCGCCCCCCTGTTTCCACGCCGCCAGAAGAGCCTAGAAGTCCCCCGCTTCCTGACCGACCATCGTCTATACCTTCTCCGCCATCACCCGGCGGATCGGCGGCCAACCCGGCCGCTGCTCTAGCGGGCGTAATGCAAGGACGGCAACCTACGCGTGCTGCCACTCCGCCTCCCATTTCGATTCCTCCTCGCCAGCCTATCCCGTATATAGAAGAGCCTAAGGATCAACCGAGTCCCGCTCTCCCAACTCGGCCACGGCCTCAGTCAACCATATCAGACGACCAATCTCTAGCATCGCCGCCCCTCCCCCAGCGAACCTCGAGCCGTTATAGTGGCGACCGTGATGATCGTCCTGCACAGTTCAGTCCCCTTACTCCTGGCGGCTTTCACATGTATAACATTAACGAGATGGTGTCCGTGATGGGCAAGAAAAAGAAGATGGCCACAACACTGGGGATCAATCTAAGGACCGGTATAATTTTAATTGCTCCTGAGAAGGTGCAGGATGGCCCTACCCAAGAATGGACGGCTGATAAAATGACCCATTATTCTAGAGAAGGGAAGCACGTATTCTTGGAACTAGTTCGCCCGAGCAAGAGTATTGACTTCCACGCGGGAGCCAAGGATACAGCGGAAGAGATTGTCAGTGCACTCGGCGAGCTTTCTGGAGCCATGAAAGCTGAGGGACTTCGCGAGGTCATTGCGGCTGGAACTGGACAGTCCATTCAGAAACGGGGCCAGATACTATACGACTTTATGGCGCAGGGAGACGACGAAGTCACTGTTGCTGTAGGGGACGAAGTTTTTGTTCTTGACGATACGAAGAGCGATGAGTGGTGGCAAATCCGAAGGCTTAAAACCGGAAAGGAAGGTGTCGTACCAAGCAGCTATGTGGAAATCCTGGAAACGGTACTCGTTCCGTCTAATGCCAGGACGGGAATATCATCTGTGACACAAAACCGGCAGGAAGAGGCACGTTTAACAAGGGAAGCGGTCAAGAAGGACCAAAAAGTAACAGAGGTAGGGCCTGGAATGCGTTTACCTGACAGACAGAGCAGTCTGTCGGCTAGGGACAGTAGTAACATTTCTACACAACAGCGAAGCAGACGTGAAAACGGCCACGCAGACAATAATCGATCGGGATCATCCAAGCCTAGTGAGTGTACTTTAGAGGTTACCTTCCGAACTTTTTTATTAACATATTTCTCACAGGACCTGATCCTTCAAAGGTACGTGTGTGGGCTGACAGATCGAAGTCATTCAGCGTCGAAGCACAATTTCTGGGTCTTAAAGATGGAAAGATCAATCTACACAAATTGAATGGTGTTAAAATTGCAGTCCCCTTGGCTAAAATGTCCATGGAGGATATCGAATATGTTGAGCGCACGTTGGGTATATCCCTGGATGAGGAAAAGCCCCTGGCCGATGTGAAGCGGGCCAGGTCGATGAGGCAAAATTTGAACAAAGGGGCATCGTCTAGCAATATTGGGGCATCCGTGGAGCCGCCAAAGTCCGACTACGATTGGTTTCAGTTTTTCTTATCATGCGATGTCGCTGTTGGTTTGTGCGAACGCTACGCCCAGGCCTTTGCCAAAGATTCCATGGATCAGTCGGTCATGCCCTATATTGATGCTACCACGCTGCGCAATTTAGGCCTACGTGAGGGCGATATCATTAAAGTTATTCGCTATTTGGATAAGTCGTTTGGACGCGACGGGCAGGGCGAGAATGGCTCTGGTGGCGGTCTCTTTTCGGGGCCGGGAGGAGCACTTCGAAATAACACACGGAAAGGCCGTCCTGCCCCGGCGGTTCAAACGAGTGATGTGGTTGATGCCAAGGCACTCTCTCAGAGGAAAGATAATGAGACAGAACGGGCTGCGTCTTCCTCGCCCGAAGAGCCTCGTGCCAAGTCTCCCAAGAATGCTAACAACGGGTTCGAGGATGATGCATGGGATGTGAAGCCGTCTAAGCAGCCGGAGCCCCAGCCCAAGCCAGCTCCGGAGCCTGAACCTAAGACGACGCCAATTCAGCCCCAGCGGACACCATCACAAGCTATGCAAGATCTTTCTCTGCTCAGCACACCTCTTGAGCCAACAAAGGTAGAACCCCAGACGCCTGCCGCACCAAGTAATGTACAGCCGCCGGCTCCAGTGGCCAGTCAATCCCAACCTCAGCCATCTCAAACGATTGCTCAACCACAAGGCGCTACTCCGTCATTCTTCTCAACCGTCTCTGCTGCCCAAAGTGTGCCCGCAACACCGGCGCAGCCATTGAATCTTGGCCTCGGTAACCGGCACCGGCCAACGCCACCTCAGCTCGTGGGTGGACAGGGTGCTCTCATGCCACCGCCGCCGGCACGCCCGCTGTCGGCGCCTCAATCGGCAATGCCGAGTGGATTTGCACCACCACCGATGTCCGCTTTACAACCGCAGGTTACCGGCCTCCCGCTATCCGGGCCATCTCTGAATGATCTCAACCAACAGCGTTTACAGCAGTCCTACATGAACAACTTCCAGCCCCAGCAGATGGGTCAGGGCTTTGCGCAACTCAACCCAGCGGTGAACATGCCGCAACCCACCGGGTTCGGACCTCAACAATTCATGCAGCCCCAGATGACAGGGGCTCCTCAATTACAGAGCCCGTTCTCCGATCCACGCGCGCAACAATTCTCGACCATGCAGCCCCAGGCAACGGGATACGCAGGCAACTTCCAGCCCACCCAGCAGTTCCCCCAACAGACTGGCGTCAACACGTACCTGCCACCAGCGTTGGAACCACAGCGGACCGCTGTACCGCAGCCCCAGACGCAACCTCAGCAGACCGGCTTTGGCAACTTTGGCACGCCGTTCAATCCAGCCGTGAACGGTTCTCTCCAGCCCCCTGCGGCCCCTCTCCAGCCGCAGAAGACCGGTCCTGCCCCGCCCGTCCGGTTCGGCGTCACCAAGAGCCTCGCTCCACAGCCCACTGGCCGGCGCGCCAATCTCGCGCAAGCTAGTAAGTCCCGCACTTGTCTCCCTGTCGCTACTATGTATTCTAACCCTCGATGAACAGCCCCCCAGAACCCGTTCGGTTTCTAAGGTTGGTTACCGTTTACTCGTGACATCCGTCCCGCCAGGGTTGTTGTAACCGTGGAGGCCATCATAGTATCCCGGACTCCACTGATATTACGCACCTACTTTATCTACCCCTTCCCGGGACCACAGCCCAAGCGACATCAGAATAAAGCCCGAGTTGAAACTGGAATACAAAGCCCACTACGCAGATAAACTTTCGATAGCAGACAGAGAGATACCAGGGACATCAAAGGAAAGGTTTGGAAATGGGGAAATTCATTCATGAGTGGTAAAAGGGGGGTAAATGGAGAGAAAGATAGGGGTAGGGGGAGGAAGAAGGCATTCGCATGTAGCCAGCCAAACTCCCTCCCTCCCTCCACCCCCCGTTTTGATTTTTTTTTGCCGGCTATATGTTCCCTTTGCGGGCTTTGCTTTAGTTGGAACCGTACTTCTCTCTCTATCCATCTGCCTGCCGAACCCCCGAGTCTCCCGGTTGGCTTGCCTGCTTGCTCGCTCCGCTAGCACATAAACACCAGCATTAAAACCCCACCTTTTACTAATCGTTCAATTAAAACTAATCTATTCCATCTTTTCCGTCTTTTCTTTTTTTGCCTCGTGGTCGTGAATCACTCTCTGATATCTCTCGTTTTTCTCTCCTCCCGTGCTTTGGGTCGTAGGTATCATAGCACCGGGGTATTCCCCGCTTCCCCTTGGTTACGCTATCAATAACGGACTAGCAAGGACGCTGCAAGAAAAAAAGAACGCTGAAGAATAGGGGAAAAAGAGGAGGAGGGTTTAACGATTGTATTAGTTTTTAAAGAATAGGAAGCACTAGATTCTTCTTTTTCGCTATTGTTTATATCCAAGCGTAGCATAGCACGGGCGGGGAGAGCTTCCTAGTGGGAAAAAAAAGGGGGGGGCGCCAAGGAGAATGATGGTCGCGATGGGTAATAATGCTCCCATGTTGGTTTCTTATGCGGGTTTGTGAATTAGATAAAACGTCCGCTGAAAAAAGTCAACACGCGACTTATGTTGAATTAGTTAGATTGGCGGCGGCGCATCGGGGTCTTCCCCGTCGAGTATGGTCCGCCTCCTTGGCCGTGTGGTGCCCGCGTTTTCCGTCCCCGTGGTCACGGCCGCGGCGCCATCGAGGGCGACCTTGGCTGCTTTGGTGCTGTCGCGCGGTTTGCTCTCGACCTTCGGATCGAACCGCTTGCGGACAGCCTCGATCATCTTGAAGAACCAGTAGAAGTTCAGCGAGTTGAGGGTCAGGTTGCTGCCGACGTAGATAGCGGCTAGCCACTTCGGTAATGTGGTGGCCGCCGTCACGAACTGCATCGACTCGGCGTACCGTGCCGGGAGGTCGGCCTTGTCGGCGGATAAGATGTCGGGCGTCGCGGAGAGGCCAGCCCATATGTCGCGGTAGATTAGGCTGGATTGGTATGTGCCCCAGACCAGACGGCAGGAGAAGAAGGTGCCGATCAGCACTAGGCCGTTGTAGAGCTGGAGTCGGGAGCCGGTCAGGCCTAGTTTATCGCAGAACCAGTGGATGTTGAGGAAAGGGGAGGATAGCTCCCAGAGGATGAAGATGCAGCTGTAGTAATTCACGAAAGGCCGCTGTATTGTTGCGCTGAGTGTTAGCCTAGGGTCGGACGAGGAGAGTTGAAGGGTGTAGAGTACAAAAAGAAAAGATAAAACGTACGAAACCGAACGAATAGACAAGCAGCGCACTGACAGCGTGGGCCAACATGCCCAGGCCGAAAATATTGATGTTGCCGGCGGTGATGAAGAGATCCCAGAGGAAATATCCCGTGGCGAGCGCCTGGATCATGCCGGCGCCGCCCGAGTAACCCCAGAGACGTTCTTGGCGGTCCATCTGCTTCCGCTCCTCGTCGACAAACATGATCCATAAAGCCAGGGCGTTGATTGTGGTGCTCTGGACGAGGGAAACGACGTGGACGTCCCAGTTCAGCTTCTTGGAGCCTGACAGGACATTGTACTGGGCCGGGAAGAGGCGGGCGGACAGTACGGGCGAGATGACTACGCGGACGAATTCGTAGAAAACGGCTATTATTAGGACTTCGTGGATGTGCAGGGGTAGCGTAGGCAGGCTGAGATAGTCAGCCCATGGCTGCACGGCGTCGCTGAGGGCGGGAATGGGCGGTATAGGGAAGGGGTCCTTCATCTCGGGCTGTTGAGCACCTGTGGCGTGCGAAGTGCCGGTATGCTGTAAGGATGGGTTGACGGTGAGGTCCGCTGGAGGACGGGGGATTGTTGGGTAGGTTATATGGGATGAGAGACGGTGGTCAGGCTAAGATCTCCGGAGGCATGCGTGATGATGACAACGTTGCGTGACGGTCGTAGATGAATGATGGGTGTGGGAATACGGCCTCGTGACCAAAGAGCGGGTGGCAGATGTGGCCAAGGGACAAGGCTGACGGGGGGATGCGGTATGGCGGTGATGATAATTGTAGATGGATGAATCGGTACAGCTGTAAAGCTGTTCTGTTGAGGCAGCAGCTACTTATACGGATGATTGGACTTCGAGTTTGCTCTCATGATCCAATACCAAGCAAATACATTTCCCAAAGGTTAACTTAATGCAAAGACCCTGTAACTGCAAGTTTCCACGCAGATTCGAGGGCCGGCCCCACAGTATATTCCATAAGCTGAATTGCATCCGCGATAGGACTAGCCTCGCTGCTCACAGGCGCTGAATTGGCAAGAGCAACTCCGAGAGCTTGAATCTCGTCAATCACGCCCTAAATACAGGAACCCGGCCGTCGTCGGCCTTAGCGGTCACACTATGACGTCTCTCCAACTTGCATGTAGAAAGTGCGACTGCCGGCAGAAACAAAGTCCTGGCCGATTGCCCGTTTGCTAAAAGATCAAAATAATAAGGGGTTCCGGCCGATGGATCGCCGGTCTACCGATGCCACCTCCGAGGCCCACAATGCAGGTACCTACCTACCTAAGGTCCATAGCTATACCCAAGCTACGTGACGTGTCTACCTGCCCTATTGCTCAATCACCTCGGCTGCCTGTTTCCAGGCGACTTAGCACTCACAAGAACGTTGATGAGGTGGCATGTGGTGCACGCACAGCACAACAAATGTATCACCAGGAGGTAGTTAGCACGAATAGCCTGCGGTTTCGCCCTACAGAAATGTGTATGTAATGCTGGGATGGCCGGGTCGGAACCAGAGAGAGAGCCGTTGTCATCGTGAATCCAGACAATTCACACACTGACATCGTACTTTCTGGTCAATCAACCTGTAGCAACATTAGAGATATATCCCCTAGTGCACCTGTTTCGGCTTCAACTATCTAAGCAGTAGCTAGCGCCAGTGATTTCAACTTACCTGGCCGAGCATCAATTGCACAGTTCTTGATTAACACAGTCTGTAACTTATCGGGCACGCAACTGCAGATGTACGTAACGAAGCGTCGTGTCTCCATTACATAATCGTGGTTATGTCGTTACCGGAGTCGTGCCGCTTTTAACAGCACGGTTGTACCCGCTTTTGCATCCGCTACGAACACGTGACTCGATTTCCCATAGCGTCCCCTGAAGTCCCTCTACAGGGGAGAGCCACATGGCCCAGTAACCGCCACGCGACTTGATTCCCATGTCTTGCGCATGTACCTCATGCTATGCCCATTGCCGATCAAATAATACGGCTATCATGAGCATCATTTGTCTCTACTTAATTTCGGAAGTTATTCGGTCGACATACGCTCCGTGATATATCGAGGAACTGGAGAAATAGAAGTCTCCCATCCCAACCCAGCTCTTCGCCAACGTCGGCTACACAACAAAGCTGGGGTTATAGTCACGACCACGCGATAGACGCCAAAGCCCATCTTTTATAGATATCGGGGATGGCCGATATACTGTATGATTTGTTGTCTCCGGCCCTGTCGTCAGGCGGCGGGAGTGGCCAGTCACCATCAACACCCGACCCCATAGCTCTTGAGTACCTCACGAGCCTCTCTATTCGGTCGCTTTCTCAGCTCGAGACCGTCGAGCCCCAGACCCTAGCTCACGACTCACACTCTCAATTACTCTCCCTTCAAGCCCTCTGTCAGCGTTCTCATAAGAACATCATTGCATCCGCCGAGAGTCATGCAGGTTTGGGTCACGCCCTACCTGCCTTGGCTACCTCGACAGCTGATCTCAAGGCTGTCATCCCCAAACTGGACGATGCCGCGGTCCGCTTTTCTACCACATATCACAAGTCCGCCGATAATGACATACTCAGAGCTCGGAGGACAGCCTTGCTCCTCTCACGAAATGTTGAACGTGTCGTCGACCTTCTTGATCTGCCCACCCTACTTTCCTCCACCATCACGAGCTCATCCAACTCAACGGCCAATTATGCGTCCGCGTTAGATCTGAGTGGCCACATCCGGCGTCTTTACTCGCTCTACCCGGAATCATCGCTCGTCTCATCAGTTTCCCTCCAAGCTGACGAGGCCATGCAGCTCATGGCTAAACATCTCATCACCAGCTTGCGAACGCCAGGTCTTAAGTTGACATCTGCCCTTCGAACCATCAGTTGGCTGAAGAGGGTAATACCGGACCTGAACCAATCCGGAGATAGCGGCGTAAACGGTGATAGTGGCGGTCTAGGCGCTCTATTCCTCTTGTGTCGATTATCGACGCTAATGAACATGCTTGAAGCCTTAGACCCGCTTCGTGAGCTAGCAGATCAAGAGAGGCTTCGCCAACAGAAAAGTCTATCAACCAGCAGCACATGGTCCGGTGGACAACAAACAGAGCGGTACTTGAAAAGATATATTGAGATATTTCGGGAACAGAGTTTTGCCATCGTGTCCATGTTTAGGAGCGTATTCCCTCCACGACCATCCGGGGAGTCATCCACGTTTGAAGTACGGGATCCATTGCAGTCGATGCCTTCGACGTTGTCGACGTTTCCTCTCCACCTTGTCGAGATGCTAATAGAGACTCTACGAATCTACCTGCCAAGCGTTAAGGACCAAGCATCGCGAGATAGCTTGCTCACTCAAGTCCTCTACTGCGCAGGAAGTCTTGGCCGATTAGGAGGTGACTTTGGTATCCTACTAGCAAGCCTCGACCTCGGAGAGGACTTAGAGGACGAATGGGTGGAGGTTGTACGACGACATCGTCTCATGGCGGGACGTCTGGAATCTATAGTCGGCACCAAAGAGAAAACCTCGGCATAGACAAAGCCCCCTTAGAAGCGCGAGAAATGGTTGAACTCTACGTATCTGCTGCAAAATCTCGAGAGAATGAGATTGGTCGAAGGTCGAGTTGAAACTAGACGAAGGTCAGATCACTGGGTGTATAATAGGTATGTAAAATACTGCCCACGGATATGTGCGTCGCCGTCGGCATTGATTGATTAATCCATATCAGGACTCGGAATATCCATGCTTCCAGGGTTCACATAACACGCATTGAGTTGAGCGATAATTGGCATATGATCTTGCGAGGTTGATATCTTATAATTTCGAACTTCCTGCATTTATTGCTACTTGGGCAGGCCTTGTTGTGTCAGCTACAATAACACAAATCGAGATGCGGCATGAGCAGCTTTCATCGTTGAGCTGGCACTCCATCGCACTGCTACTAGCTTCGGATCTTAGCCGACACGACGCCCTCCGCACAAGCAGTAATAATAATACATTTTCACCAAACACCGGACGGCTCTCTCTTCTGGCATCGGGCCGGCGGGTGGCACTCAGTTGTGGTCAACACAACGTATTCTGATAAGCAGCAATAATGTGTTTTGTGGGTCGATTGATTAATTCTTCGGCAACTTGACACATGATCGCGTACAGCATGTCTGGTACCCGGCTGGCGTCTGTAGCTGCGCGTTCCCCGGGCCACTCCTGTATCTATCTTACCCATTCCTCGGAGAATCTTAGGGCTTTAACCGACCCCATGACTCTACGCCTCCTCGTCTTTTCACTGTGACACCCCAAGCGCTCATTCGGTCTAATTAACGGTTCGCTGCATACCCATAGTGACTTCAAGTTAATTTGGCCTTAGCTAGTATAAGCTCGGTATGTTTTGATATTGCCATTATGCGGAATCAGCTACTTCCTATACTACACGACTAAGCGGATGCTTATAGTCCCTCATCACGCACATTACCTTTTAGCGATATTCAAGTAGGTATTGATCAACTTCAAGTTTAGATATTGTCAGTGCTCGAACCGTAGTCGAATAAGCCACCCGTCTCATTCACGACGAATCCACAAGTACATTTAAAAGCTGCTGGAGCCTGGAGGGGCTGTGCATTGACAGGGAGGGGCAGTCAGGCAATATATATATGCGGTAAGAAAACGCGGGTCTGTTTGCAGGGTGACATCCGTTCTCTTCTCCAAGTACTTCTTACAACAACAATTCCCAACTGGTAGGCATGATCATGGCAGGACAACCAGAAAGCCAGGAGACAACAGCTGGGGCTGCGCCTCCTGTATACAAAGATATCTACAACACGCGGCCGTCCATGGACCATAAACCACAGCCAGGCCCGGCATTAAACGGGAAGTTCTACCACGACGACAAACGGGCGCCGTCGATGACGTTCATATTCGGCCCCGCCCCCTTTTTCCCCGAGACAATTCAGGAATGGGCCGCGTTGATGACCGTCAAATGCAACGACGTTCCTTACTTCATGCGCGAAGGGTTCTACTGGGATGAATCAAACGTCGTAAGAGAGGAAGGATACATGGACAGCGACTTCAAGAACAGTCATCGGCTTCTCCTGGGCAACAGGACATGGTACGGCACGCGGCATTACTTCCTCCAAGACATGCAACAGCAGCCGCCGTCTTGGATCGCTACGATTGAGGTGTTTGCTATGAGGTGCGAGACGTTGGCCCGGTTTAGTTTGGACAGGCTGTCGTTTCAAGCGCTGCGGATCGCGGGGGCTCAGAGTCGGGATGGGAAGGATATCTACTCATATCTTCATGATCGTCCTGATCGGTGCTTTAACATGATTTATGACGATATGCCCTTGCGGGGACGGTGGCCTTGGCCGAGGAAGGAACTTTGGGGGTTGAGTTATGGGGAGAAGTCGTGAGCAATCGGAAATTCGGACACTGGGGAGTAAATGATATCTGAGGCTTCCCTAAATGGGCATTGTTTGGTGCCGTCGATGACGAGGATGTATGAAACAGGTAGTACTTTCCTGTTGACGTCAACTGTGAATAAAAGCAGAATGTTCGGACTATGGATCCGGTTCTTCTCTTCCCCCCTCCAACAATACCATGATCACACTCACACTTACACACACCTATTTCATACAGAATCCATCTACAAAACGTCGAACAGTCAAGTCTATCACAAGAAGATTCGGCACGAGGCCCGGCCCCTTCAGAACTAGACACCTCACGTCGTGACCCTACTGTCCGGCCGACCGCATTTCTGAGCCACCACGGCTACGAAAAGTCTCAGGAATTCACAGACAAGTTGTGTTCCTGAACGGCCGACCGATGCGGCAAATACACCAGCCCGAAACATCTACTTTGCGAATCATGATACATGAACACATTCGTCACACTGCTATTCCTAGGCACACCTCCCGAGACTTGCCGTGGTCTAACCTATACCAGACCCTCTCAACCCTATTTTGCAAACCCCTTACTGTGGACCGGCAGTCCTATGGCGGATCGTGTTGCGGTTTGCCTCGTCCGCACTATTAATCGAATCTGATCGCGCCCCCTCACGATTGCGTGTCATTGGAACAAAGTGTCTCATTCGGGGGTGGCAATGTCTGAGTTTTAATGAGTGTTATTACCGGTAAGGATTCGCTTGACGGACTGATTCGGCATTTCTAACTGATTGCAATGAGCAAATGACTGGAAGAGGGTGGGCCGCTACTAACGGCCCTGCAATATATGGCAACCATCTGGATCATTGGGCTTTGGTGGTATAATTGAAGCATTAGGAGGGTAACTATGAGCAGCAAGTATGTGTACGAGAAAGGCTCTTCCTCTCTTGGGCAGAATGCTGCTTGGTTTATGTTGATGGATCACCTCCCTGATTATTGTCACCCGGTGGGACATTGCTCAAGTGACAATATCCATGTATCGAAGCAGACTGTTAGCGGACTATCGGGGTTGGTAACAGGTTATGTATGAAAGCAATATAGTTAGTAACATCCGAGGGGCACGCACTACGCAAGACTTAGCACTTCCAATGATTCAACGATTGCTAAGCTCGTTCTTCTCAATCCGATCGAGCTCCAGGTGATCACTCGACGATGGCGGCCTCGACAGGATCGCATACGCACTGATTCGAACCGTGCGACTCAGCCTAGGGTACATAATGTGCGCGACGATACAAAAGCCCTAACGCCAGCGGAACAAGCTACTTATCGCCTCGAGTGGCGGAGGCACCGGTCTCAACATGGCGCAGCAGGAAAACCGGCCTGGCCAATCTTCAAGCAGTACGTAGAGAAGCAGGTTGTCCCCCGTGGATGGGTTGACTTTGGGGGCTGTTAAGAACAGTGACCGTTGACACCCTCCCGTCTCCAGCCTTCCACTTCGCCGCCGGCCTCGGTGCCGGCCTCTTCGGCGCCGTTCTCCTCCAACCCTTTGATCTCGTGAAGACCCGTGTCCAGCAGTCGGGCTCGCACTCCGTCCGCGCCGCAATCCGCGACATCGCCAGCTCGCCCAATGCCGTCGCCGCCTTCTGGCGGGGCACCGTGCCCTCGGCCATGCGCACCGGTATGGGCTCCGCCATCTACTTCACCACGCTAAACACCATCCGCGAGCAGGCGGCCGCGCTGAATCGGCCTCACGACGGCCATGGCCCGTCCTCGTCCGCCCTCCCGAAGCTCTCTAACACCACGAACCTCCTCTCCGGCGCCGCCGCCCGCGCCTTCGCCGGCTTCATCCTCATGCCCCTCACCGTCATCAAGGTCCGCTACGAATCCAGCATGTACTCGTACCACTCCGTCCTCGGCGCCGCGCGCGACATCTACCGCGTCGACCGCGTGCCGGGCTTCTTCGCCGGCTTCGGCGCAACCGCCATGCGCGACGCCCCCTACGCCGGCCTCTACGTCCTCTTCTACGAGCAGTTCAAGAAGCGCCTGGGGCGTCTCTACGGCCCCGATCGCGGCGACATGGCGGGGTCCGCTTCCGCCGGCATCAATTTCACCTCCGGCGCCCTGGCGGGCGCGACCTGCTCCTTCATCTCCAACCCCTTTGACGCCATCAAGACGCGGATCCAGCTGCAGCCGCACGTGTATCGGAATCTGTTCCACGCCTGCGCGGTCATGGTCCGCCGCGAGGGCGTGCGGTCGCTCTACGACGGCCTTGCGCTGCGCATGACGCGGAAGGCGATCAGCTCCGCGCTTGCCTGGATGCTTTACGAGGAGCTTGTCTGGCGGGCTCAGGCTGCCTTGCGGCGGGATGCTCGTGTGTGAGCCGAGAGGGGGGGTTTTGAATAACAGAGTGGGCTAAACTGACTAGATACCTAGTTACGTTGGGTTGATCTGGGTACGTCTGGGGGGGGGGGGGGGGGGGGTTTTTAAAAAAAAACACCGGGGGAAAAAATATTAACCGACCCATGTTGCAAAACATTTAATTTCTTTTATTTTTTACGTCTTTAAAAATTTCGCC